>BQNB010012661.1:0-78738 GCA_026074375.1 Tanacetum coccineum
AAACTGTTTGATTACATCAGCATTTCTTGACTTATTGAATCACTACTTAGATTTCAGAAAATAGTACTTTGATATATCGTAAAGCTTCTTTTTTTTCTACTGTAATATTATTTAAATTATTTCAACACTACTTTTACTTAAACCCATGAATTCACCAACATTATTGTTGACATTTTAGCATGTATTTTCTCAGGTTACTATTTTGCTAGTGGAGCATCGGGAGCATTTGAGCCGCGCGGATATATTTTTGAAGACTTAATAACTTGAGTACCATTTGACAAATGTTTTGACAATGTTTTCTAATACATTATAAATGGAACCTGTGTAACTCTGACATTTTTACTAAATTGAATGTGACATTTTATTAAACGTCTCTTTTGAGGTCGTTTTCTGTAACTTGTGAGTATGGACTATGAAGTAGCACCCCAAGTGGTATTCCGCTGCGTTGTGATTTTTGGGGGTGTTACAGATTGGTATCAGAGCTACTGGTTATAGAGAACTAGGTCGTTTTCAAAACCTAAACTATAACCGTTTTTTCAAAAACTTTTAAGAATCTTTCACCATTGTCCGATATCCGCGCGCGCATGCTCCCTGATTCCTTATATGCTCTCTTTTGCATCTCTACTTCTATTACATGGGTAACGAGTATTTAATACTTGGCTATGATTTTGCTCTTTACGCTTATCTTATGACGTCTTACTATTTACCTTATATCGGTTCGTTATATAAATATTGATCACTCTGATTTTCGTGTACTTCCTGATTTCCCATTTACTCCATTGAGCGTTGATACTGTTATTATATAAGGATACCTATAAATGTGGACTATTTTCTTTTTGATCTCTTACGATTAAATTCGAACATTTACGCGACTTTGCCTTATTCTCTTTCGATGATATTGAAAATTCAGCGTAGTTTGTCAATTTCACTGATTATTTTACCATTCCACTTTGAGTTGGAAGCTTATTCCTATGCTTTTGAATCGTATATGTTGTTTCGTAATCCGTTGTTTTAATATCGTGTTTTGTGTCGGCGATGCTTAAGTAGGATGATTTATAATCGTCTTATTGAAATGAATTGAGACGCCTCTTCATTTGAATAAGGAAATTATAAATCACCACATAAAACATCGTTTATAATTCTCTTACTTAGGGACATGGATGGGACGCCTCTTTTTGTAAGTGACAAATTATAAATGAGTGGGCTTATGTTTATCCGACATAGCGTGTGTTCGTCTGTATGAATCGTTCTTTGGGCTATGAATTTCTTTCGACTCGTGCTTTGTTATATGGATTTTTCCGAATGTGTATCGACCGCCGCGAACTTGATAATCTAATAGTAATGAACCATTAACCGCTTCCAAGAATTGACGACTTGTTAAATTCTTCGTTCCAATGGCTTTTTCTTCGAGTAATGTATTTTATCCTTCCTTTTGAAGATTCTCATGACATTTGATCCATTCGCTCATATTCATTGCATATATTTGATGCTTTGACTTTTGTTCATTTAAACTTTCGTTGGAAACATCGACGATGACCTAGGTATATCCACTCATCTCATCACAAGTAAACTAGAGACGAATAAGTCGAAATTGGCACCGGGACGGTGCTCCCTTATGGTAGGAAGACTGTGACAACCCGCAATTTTCGAAACTTTAAATGACTATTTTACCCTTTGACTTTTCGGGACTGATTTGACTTTAGACCGTTTGACCTTTTATTTACAAGTAAAAACAATTACCGCATAACCGGTAAAATTTTCAGAACATATTTTATATAATAAATCATATTTATTATTACATCTCTCATGGGCAATTTTTTTTTACTTATTTAACTTGAAAACGAAAAGATATATGTTATTCCTAAGTAGATTTATCAAAAACGACCCGCTAGATCACGTTTTCACAACTCGGACTCTAAAGCAATTTGATGTAAAACGACATTTCAGACAACTTTTTAGTTTTGACCGAGACCCGAAAACAGTAAAAAATGACTGAAATGCCCTCGCAAGATTATAGAAACAAGAAAATAATTAAATTATATTTAATTAACACTTTTTATTAAATAAAAATAGTTAATAAATTAGTCATCATTTTATTCAGTAACGTTTGTTGAAGACGCAAATATTCAAGTAAAAGATCATTTTACGGACAAAGTTTATCGGAAACAAACAAATAAATAATAAACGTTTTAAATAAGTTTTATAAAACGTTTACGAAAATTAGTCGAGTGAATACTCATTTTTATCAGAAAAATGAATTGGAAAACAATGGCGCAAGTTTCGTGACTCGAATCATCCGTTAAGTCGCTCAAACGAGCCCCGAACGACTATTTTACAAAATAATACTCAAAAGTTACACTTTTGGTCCCTGAAAATAGTTACAAAATGAACCCCAAACAAATTGAGACTTGGCACTTTTATTTTATAACTTTTAATATAGTTATATATATATAAGTTATATTCATTTTCATTTTATAAAAATAAACACACACATATTACACATGAACACACTCTCTCTCTCTCATTTCCGGCAGCCACCGGCCGCCGCCGGCCACCACCCAGTCGCCGCCGCCTGAAAACTTTTTCGGTGAGTTTATCGGCCAAGTCCAAATATGTTCCTCATCACCCGATCTATTCGATCCACTATACCACGCGCCTCCACCGTCGTTGCCACCCCTCTGCCGCCGCTCTATCACCTCTCCACCGGCGCCACCACAGCCGCCCTTCCCTTTCCATTCGGCTGCTACCCCGTGACAGCCACACCACCATCATCATCATCATGTCATCACCATCTCCGGCCTCCCTCGTCGTCCCCACCATCGTCACAGCCACCACACCACAAGGGTGCGGCTGGTTTGTGTCTCAACAGCCAAAAAGGTGCGCCGGGTTTGGGTATTGCACCACAAAAGGGTACGAGAGGGTGCGTTTGGTTCGAGTTTGTCACAAAAAGGGTGCGTCGGGTTTGTCTCCACCGATAAGGGTGCGGTTGGTTTTGTAAAATCAGCCCAAGAAGGGTGCGTGGGTTTCGTGGCCAGCAAGGATGGGTTCGGTTTAAGTTTAACAGCCGCGAGTGCGTTTGGTTTTGCACCGCAGCTAGGTTGCGTTTGGTTTTGATCTCAGCACCACGAGGTGGGGCAGCCACCACCCTATGGTGCGTTTGGCTGTTGTAAACAGCTAGGGGTGTTCGTTTGGTTTGTAAAACATTAAGGGTGCGTTTGGTTCGGTCTAAACAGCCCAAGAGTGCATTTGGCTGTGTAAAGATAACTAAGGGGTGTGTTTGGTTTAACAGCAAAGCCGTAAGGGTGCGTTTGGGACAGCAGAAATCGAATAAGGGAGTGTTTGGTTTAACAGTTTACTAATAAGGGTGTGTTTGGGATAATACAAATCGGCTAATAAATATAACATAAAAAGTTTATATTATAAAAACCGAACTAAGTGGTGGTTAATGGTTAAATAAATGTGATAGTTATTACTTTGTTTTAGTTTATATATAAATATATATATAGATATTTAAAACACGCGGATGTTGGAATATTGATTTCGGTTATTAAGTGGAAAAACATTAGACTTCATAAATATGGGAAAAGTTATATAAACGGAAAGGTCATGACGAAATTTATATAATTTCCTATATTTATTAATGATTCACTAAAACTTCTATTATTTTAGAACCCGGTAAAAGGGACTAAGTTATATTTTAAAGGTATATTAAATTATAACTATACAATAACTCGACAACGAATAAGAATTATACTTTTACAAATGAGACAACGATTTTAGCTACGATCCGTCAATAAGACGAAAGATTAATTTATAAAATATTATTTTATAAATTCCTGACTAGAAGGTAAAATCATAACCTTTGTAAAAGCTTTACAAACATCGTTTAACTTAATTGGTAATCTTAAAACGTACGATTACGTTTATGCAAGAACTTTTTATTTAATTAAGTGGTGATTTCAGAAAACGGGTCAAACTAATTGGTTTAATTATTTACTCACACTTCTTATATAATATTGCAAAGCATTATATATTTCACATTACTCTTTGGACTGTTTGTCCCTGTTATATAATTCACGGTATGAGTTATATAAGGGTTTATTTTTCATATGTAATATATAAAGAATATATTACATACTTTGCGTTTATCTTTCGATTTATTTTATTTAACCAACCACCAAACCATTACAACTTGGAAGTCTAAATCTTTTATCAACGTGTCGCGTTGATGTAACCATTCATCGGGAAACCCAAATGCATCATTCTAGAGTAGGGGATATAGCCGTTAAGATAAACCGCAACTTCTTGGTCGAGCCGTTTCGGTTTCCGTTTGTGCTGTGCTTAATATGTGCATCTCTGCCAGATCGTTCTTCATCATCAATGTGAGTTCATAGCCCCATTTCTATCTACTTGTTTTACAAACTCTACGGGGTGGAATTACATTGTTTTACTACGGACACAAGTGTTTTAAAACTGTATGCTATTTCGTGATTATATTATTGCCTAAGTACCCTTGCCACTAAGTCCCCTTTTATCATGAACCGTGAGTTACTATATTAGTAAGCGCGAGTGTTGTGGATAGATCTATCGGGACTGACAATCCCCACCTTTCTTTGGGGTCACAAGTTGACTCATGGTGCATTTAACATTTGAATAATACGTTGGTTGTTTGGCATCATCCTTTTTACTGCGTGGGGCATATATTACGATTACTTATTACGTGTTAAGGTTCGGTGTCATGAGCTTAGTGCAATAATACCTGTTTTGGACTACTGAATATGTTTCATGGTCTACTATTACTTAAATCTTGTGGTCCACTCTTTTACCGACAAACCTATGGATTCACTCAACCTTTGTGTTGACTTTTAGCATGTATTTTCTCAGGTTACTATTTTGCTAGTGGAGCATCGGGAGCATTTGAGCCGCGCGGATATATTTTTGAAGACTTAATAACTTGAGTACCATTTGACAAATGTTTTGACAATGTTTTCTAATACATTATAAATGGAACCTGTGTAACTATGACATTTTTTGCTAAATTTAATGTGACATTTTATTAAACGTATCTTTTGAGGTCGTTTTCTGTAACTTGTGAGTATGGACAATGAAGTAGCACCCCAAGTGGTATTCCGCAGCGTTGTGATTTTTGGGGATTTACAATGATGCTCTAACGTCTAAATCAGATTCCTCAACTGAACCTGTTGAAATTCCTCATCATATCGATGAATTTGATTTGAAAACTGAAACAACATTTTTCGAATGTGATGAAGAGGAACAAAACGTTGTTTACTTTAATAATCTATTCCCTTTCAACATAATTTATCCCGATGATCTAGAGTCAGATAAAGACAATGATGATAATGAAATTGATATAATACAGTATTCAGGGGGTAATGTAATAAATACCGATGATGGTGCCTATGCACATGGGTCAAATAAGCTTTTGGAAACAAGTCATGATACATCTAATAAATTTTTCAAAATTGAAACTTTTATCAAGGAATTAAATTTTAATATCATGACTTGGAATTATCTTAACAAAGGGATGTCATTCATTTTCCTAATCAAGAATTTGTATGTGCCATTTGGCATCCCTTTCGACCCCAAGTTGTTTTATAAAGATGGGATTAAATTGTGGCAAGTCTAACTTAAATACTTTTCTGTAAAAAAAGTGCTTACCGGGTGTCTCCCGGTTGTTTTTATTTGTTTGAATTGTAATTTTTATTGTTTTATTGAGTCTTTCTTCCCAGACACTCAATACGGCGTATCGAACCCCTATGGATACGCCGTATCAAACCTGTCTTGACGTTATCAGTCTTTAATTTCAGTATTTAATTTCTGCAAAACTTTAAAACATTTTTTTACAGGATGCAATACGGCCTTGACCTGCTGTGCAGTGTGTTTAATTATTTTCCTGCATTGTAACCATTGTATAACCGAGATAGGAATTGCACTTTTGTCTTCTAAACTTTTATGCAGGACCTTGCTGTAAGGAAATCGACGATATGGTATATTATGAAAAAGACGTGTGTTGAACTCGTATGAGCATTTTGACGCCTCGTCAACACACTTTTGCTCAAGAACTTAACTTGGAAAATCATCCCGAGCAACATATCAGGGGAGTTCCTCATTCTAATTCTATTTCCCATTTTCTTTATCTGTTTTATCTATACAACGAGGACGTTGTATAATCTAAGTGGGGTAATGGAGAATTAGAACGCCTACTTGTCCTTTCTTTTACGAATAATATGCTATATGCTTAAATTATGCCAAATTTTAAAAAATTTCTAGCATAACTTTTGTAAAAATTACTAGTTACATGACCTCGCGCACTATAACCCTTAATGCCAAATTGTGAGAATTAAGCCTATTCCATTTCCAAACGTTTACTAAAAATTCCACAAAAATTATGAGTGTGTCGGTGATGTAGTGGACTTTAGAACTTGGCTTGGTATATTACTCGAGACCACAACGATGAGTACTATGGACTTAGATGGAGAAACATTTTTAACTGGTAAATTTCCAAGAATACACCAAAAAGCCTAAATGTTATAAAATTAACTAACTACACTGTGTTTATTTAAAACCTCGTTTAACCCATGCTCTACTCTTCTATTATAAAAGTAAGATTCTCTAGAAAAACCTGTTAAGCCATTCCTATCTTTATTACACCGTATGTTTATTTCGTTACACCTTTACACCTTAGCCTACCCTGTAGATTAAGCCTACTTAATCAAAGTTGCTAGTTGCTTTTGTGTAAAGTTTTTTATTTCCTGTATCAAAGTGAAATTTTCTATCTCCGGTTAGGTCGGGAAATTGCATAATGCAATGAGAAAATATGTAGCTCGTGTATTTTGCTACTTTCGCGATTATGTGTTATATCCGAAGATGAAGTGTTAAAGGAAAAATTATCCGGATTAATTATGATTGTGAAAACGGTGAAATTACACCGAGGTTTATGTTTTAAAAAAATTGAAAAATAGAAAATGCATCAAAAAAAGAGAAGGATGATTGATAGTCGGTTCGCCAAACTTAAACCGATGAAATTCTTGGAAGGATCGATTATTCGTTGATACGTGGATAAAAATCAACGATGTATAGTTTTGTATAAAGTGGCCGATATCACCACTTTTGTAAAAGTATGTAAATTTGGGGATGATCGGGAAGTTGACCGTTATGGGAACGCCAACTTAGGTTGTCTTTGTCATTTCTATGATCGAGACGTTTGTATATATTTTGAGTCTTTATCATGGAACGTTCGAGAAAAGTTACTAGAAACTACCTTATTTGTTCAAGCTTAATCTATTTGTTTTGTGAATTTTATTTTACAACAATTCGCTTCTTTTTCCTAGCAATTAACCTTAGGTTTTACTCGAACGAGGTTGAGATCGAGTCATGCATGTCTATTCCACTGTTACGGCCATGTATGCGTGATTCAACCACCTTGTTGGTTTATTACTTTTGGTGAAAGTTTGAAGATCCCTACCCTATATCATTCTTCATCCTAACCCTTGGTTAAACTCGAATAAGGATGTGATCGAAAACACATGTCTATTTCGTCGTTACGGCCGTGTATGTGTGCTTCAGCTGCCTTATTGGTGTGGTACTTTTGGTGAAAGATTGTTAGAATGATCAACCCTTAGCCTTATAATAAAAACCCAATTTACCTTTTGACTTGTTTCTCCTTAGCTCTAGTGGTGGAGATGTGTATCCTTGCCAAGCATATGATATGAAACTAATCACGACATTTTGTATGTAAAATTGTCATTTAAAATGTATAGTTATAGGTATTCTAATTTAGATAAATTAATATGGTTAGCTGAAACCTTGAAAAAAGGTTCCTCATTTGCACCAGATAGTGATGAACCCTCCTTTGAGATCTTATCAACTTTGGAAGAAAACTTTTTATGAGGAGGCCCTTAGGGAAAGTGACCAAGTGCACCAAACTTGTGAGAAGAGCTCTGATGACATCAAATAACATTACATTTATACCATCATTTATTCTGAATAAATTACCTACTTTTACATAATTATTACAAGAATTCGTACTTAATTGCTTAAAAGTGTTATTTGCAGTAATTAAGGAGTGATTTGTGAAGACATGCTAAAAGGCGCATATTTTGGAGCTAAAACGATGATATTTAAAGATTGCATAATTCTAACCAATACGCCGTATTCACGAAAAGAGATACGGTGTATCAGCGCCAAGTCTTTACAAGAAAACGCGTACAACCAATTCCCAATATGGTGTAACACTCTTCAACAATACGCCGTATCCAGCTGGAAAGACGTTCAAAGATACAAAGATATTTATATTTTAGGAATGAATATTTTATTAATTATAAACTTTGCGCGCACTCCAAGGGAAACACCCCAATATGCTGTATTGGCCTAGCTCAATACGGCGTATCCAGGCTTTTTCAGACACTATAAATAGAAGACTCAAAAACGAGTTTTTGGTGTGCAAAATTATATTCTTCATACCTTACACATAAAAGACGATTTTCCGAAGAAAAGAAGAGTAACCAAAGGTCAAGCATCGATCACGATTTCATAGAAGACACCGTGTAATTCCTATACTCTTTTAATCATTTAATTTTTGGTTTCATTCGGTAAAACGTTTAGTTTACCTTATCACGCTTGTATAATTACAATGGTTATGGGCTAATACCCATTTTAATGAAGATTTAATGTTTGGTTTGTTTTAAAATCGATTTCTTAATTTATCGTTGAAAGTTTAATTATGTTTATCACATGATACTTGTCTACGTGTTTGAATATGCGACCTATCATTCAATTGGGTCTAGTTACGCCTAACAAGTGAACTAGATACTGGGATAGCTCTCCATATCGTGTTTTATATTACTGGACCAATAGGATCACAAATAACGTTCTGTCTTTATCTTTAAATTATGAGCTTAGTTAGACCGGCAGGTGACCCGTAATGTTTCAACAAGTATGTTCTTGATTAATTGATAAAGATTTGAACAGTGGACTACCAGTATATAAAATACCCTCAAACAGTAAGTGGGTAAAGTCCTGATGGGGTAGGGTTTATCAAGATCACCATTGCTTTAATCCCTAGATAGATTATAATTAAACTAAAGGATGCTTTATGCGGATACGTTAATTGTGACAGGATTCAATGTGTCTAGGTCTTAGGATGATGT
Organism: Tanacetum coccineum; assembly: GCA_026074375.1. Classification (NCBI taxonomy): domain Eukaryota; kingdom Viridiplantae; phylum Streptophyta; class Magnoliopsida; order Asterales; family Asteraceae; genus Tanacetum; species Tanacetum coccineum. The sequence continues at coordinate 9,171 of BQNB010012661.1, forward strand.
CCTGCCTAAGTCTTAAGAATGATATGACGCTTCGAGATAAGAAATCATTGCACTAAATAATTAAACCAGCATTTAATTTGATTTAATATGGCTAATACAGTTTTCTATCATTTGGCTTGTATCACTTTTTTATCTTCTGATTGTTTTCTTGCATGTTTATTGTGTTTAGAATTGATTATTATCACCATAAAACCTGTGCCAGTCTCTTAGGCTGAAAACCCCTATATCATTAGAAACGTATATAGCATAGGGTTAACAAGTAATTAGAATTAACTTAATTAGAGTAATTAAAATACTGATAGAATATAAGGTTAATGACCTCACTCTTAGTGTTCGACACCCTACTTACCACGAAACTTCACCCGATAGGGTACACTGCCCGTTAAAGTGTTGTTTTAGGATAAGTCGGCTAAATATAAATTTAAAACTTGGTAATCAATAAATTGACCCTACACGACAGAACATCATGTTTTTGGCGCCGTTGCCAAGGAGTGAAAAAGTTTAACCTTTAATTTTATTAGTATTTCTAACCTTTAGTTTAGAATAATTTAATTAGTGTAATTTAATTTTGCTATTAATTAATTTAATTAAGTGATTTAATTGTGTATTTAAATTCAAGCATCATTCATATTCTGTTCTGGTAATATGGCGTATTCACCAGTTGAATACGACGTATCTGACCTTTAAAACAGATACGCCGTATTTGAACTTTACTGTGTATACGTCGTATTTGGCAAAACCTATACGGCGTATTAGCATCTGAAGTCATTATCTTTGCAAAATTTCCTAGAATAGCTTTACTTTGAATCATGTCTTTTATGTCAGGAACATCATTTGGATTCCACCCTTTCCAGTTCTCCTACCCACCAAGGAAACTCATGATGGAAGAAATGTTATACAAGTTTATCGACGAAGGAAGACGGGAACACAAGGAAATGGGGGCATTCATTAGTGAATTCAAAATGAACAACGAAATCTTACTAAAAGAAAGAAACAATTCACTAAGCGAGCTTGAATTCGAGGTATACGGGTTGTCAAAATCAATTTGCAATGCTCAATTATCAAATTATGAGGTAAAAGGTGTTACGACTAGAGGAGGAAAGGCAACAACCGAAATAATTCGGTAGACAAATGACATAAACAAAGAACCTCCGACACTTCTTCATGATAAACCCATATAACCAAATGAAGTCCTCGTCGAGACCAAACCTTAAGAGACAAAAGAACAAACTATTCAGCCACTAACACCATTAATTCCTTTTCCCCACAGGTTAAAGAAAGAAAAGGAAGAAGCCCAACAACGAAAGTTCTTAGAAAACCTAAAACAACTTCACATAAACATGCCATTTACCGAAGCCCTTTCCCAAATGCCAAAATACGCCAAATTTCTGAAAGGTCTACTATCAAACAAAACCAGGTTAGAGGAAGCTTGCACAGTAATAATGAACGAGAGATGCTCATTAGTATTGCTAAACAAACTCCCATCCAAGGAAAAAGACCCTGGAAGTTTCACTATTCCGTGCGATATTGGTCATTTACATATCAATAATGCTTTAGCGGACTTAGGAGCTAGTATAAGCTTAATACCTTACACGATGTATGAGAAGTTAAGCCTTGGGGAACCCAAACCTACGAGAATGAGCTTAGAACTAGCAGATAGGTGCATCCAGTATCCACGGGGAATTGCAGAAAACGTACTTATCAAGATTGATAAATTCATCCTCCCTATCGATTTTGTTATCTTAGATATGCGGGAAGACGCTAAGATTCCGATAATCTTAGGAAGACCATTTCTAGCAACCACACGGGCAATGATAGATGTATTTAACAAAAAGATAACACTAAGGGTGGGGAATAAAGAGGTAATTTTTGTTGTAGATCAATCAACAAAAAGACCTCCTGCTAAAGAAGATGAATGCTATGGGATCAATTTCTTAGGTACAACTATACATTTGAAAACCCAGGAGTTATTAGAAGATGACCAATTGGACTCATTTCCGGTCAGTAACCTGGAGGAGAGCATCGATCTATTCGAATTAGAAAGCTATGATAAGACTGATGAAACCAGAACACCTATACGGCATATCTTTAGAGGTAATATCGCCGTATATTCACAGGAAACTAAAAACGAGCACCTCTATTCTGCCAGCGCTAACGAAATTGATGAAAAAAGACCAGTACTGAAAGACATTCCCACCCACTTAGAATACACGTACCTGAAAGGAGATGAATCTCGTCCAGTAATTATCTCATCTGAACTAACAGAAAAAGAGAAAAATTCACTTTTGCAGGTATTAGAAAAACGCAAGGGATCAATAGCTTGGAAGATGTCAGACATAAAGGGGATAAGTCTGTCATTTTGCACACACAAGATCTTAATAGAGGAAAGATTTAAACCTGTCATTCAACATCAGCGACGTTTAAATCCGAAAGTCCAAGACATAGTTAAAAACGAAATCGTTAAGCTACTTAATTCAGGATTAATTTAACCGATCTCGGATAGTCCATGGGTGAGCCCTATTCATGTCGTCCCTAAGAAAGGCGGGATGACCGTGGTCTTAAACGACAACAACGAATTAATACCGTCTCACACAGTTACAGGATGGCCGAGCTATGCATTTTTGACTATGTAAAACTTGAAAGATGCACCGCGGGGAAAAATCACTTTCCTCTCCCTTTTATTGATCAAATGTTAGAAGGTTTATCGGGAAATGAGTATTATTGTTTTCTTGACGGTTTTTCAGGGTTCTTTCAAATTCCTATCGCACCTGAAGATCAAGAAAAGACGACTTATACTTGTCCTTATGGAACTTTTGCCTATAGAAGGATGCCGTTTGGATTATGCAACGCTCCGACAACCTTTCAAAGATGTATGACAGCAATATTCCATGACATGGTAGAAGATTTTATGGAAGTTTTCATGGATGATTTCTCGGTATTTGGTAATTCTTTTGACCAATGTCTAAATAACCTAGATAAAATGCTCGGTAGATGTGAAGAAACCAACCTTGTGCTAAATTGGGAAAAATGCTATTTTATGGTAAAAGAATGTATTGTTTTAGGACATAAAATATCTAGGAAAGGAATCGAGGTTGATAAAGCTAAAATCGATGTGATTGCCAAATTGCCTTACCCATCAAATGTAAAGGGTGTTAGAAGTTTTTTGGGGCACGCTGGATTTTATCGCAGATTCATAAAAGACTTTTCTATGATTTCTAAACCAATGACTCAGCTTTTAATGAAAGACACAAAATTTGTTTTTTCTGAAGGTTGTAAGAAAGCATTTAATAAATTAAAAAAAAATTAACCACCGCGCCCATTATAATATCTCCCGGTTGGAATGAACCGTTTGAATTAATGTGCGACGCTAGTGATTTTGCAGTAGGGGCAGTCTTAGGACAAAGAATAGACGGGAAATTCAAACCCATCTATTATGTCAGCAAAACCTTAAATGATGCCCAAGCACATTATACCACCACTGAAAAAGAACTTCTTGTAGTTGTTTTCTCTTTTGATAAATTTCGCCCCTATCTTATTTATCAAAATATTGTTTCTACCACTGGTCATTCTACTTTGACAGTATTTGTTCTGTAAACCATGATCCAAACCAACGTTATCGATGGGTTCTTTACTTCTTCAAGGATTCAATATCGAAATTCAAAGATAAAAAAAGGAAAGCAGAAACTTGTGATGCTGATCACTTGTGAGACTCGGGAAATCCAAAGTATAGGAGAATTAGACCGAAGATGAATCGCTGAGAAATTCACATGAACATTTGATGATATTAAAGGCCAAAATTAATGACGAAAAGCAGGATATGGTATTATGTAAAATACCTTGTCAGAAATCAGGAAAAGTTGTACTCCAAAAGGACGCCGGAAAGGAGAAAACGGTTCTTCTCTCAATTAAGGAACTACTGTTGGGATGAACCATACGCATTTAGATTGTGTCCAGATAATGTTATGAGAAGATGCGTGGCTGGAAACGAAATCCTTGAAATCTTGATACACTGCCATTCTGGTCCCACTAGGGACATCACAGTGCTTCAGTTACAGGAAGAAAGGTTTACGAAGCAGGATTCTATTGGCCTAGTATCTTTAAAGATGCTAAAGATTATGTAATGAAGTGTGATGCATGTAAAAAATTGTGAAACATATCATCACGAAACGAGATGCCTCAAAACAATATTCAGGTATGTGAAGTGTTTGACGTTTGGGGACTAGATTTTATGGGGCCCTTTCCTGACTCTACGGGTAACAAATACATTTTAGTAGCAGTGGATTACGTGTCTAAATGGGTTGAAGCTCAAGCTCTCCCCACAAATGATGCTCGTGTAGTAGGTAAGTTTCTAAAAGGGTTGTTTGCCAGATTTGGGGTTCTTAAAGCCCTAATCAATGATAGGGGAACACATTTTGTAAACTCTCAGATTGGAAAAAAAAAAAAAAATTATGCTTGTTAAAAATATGTGGGTCAACTCATTAAAAATTATAAACACCATATCACCCTCAGACCAATAGATAAACCGAGGTCACCAACAGAGCTATTAAATGTACTCTTTGAAAGGGAGCGGTCGGATATACCAAAAAGATTGCGTTTGAAAAGCTTATTGATGAATTATGGGCATTTAGAACAACTTACAAAACTCCAATAGGATGCACCCCCTTTAGAATGGTTTATGGTAAAGCTTGTCATCTTCCGGTGGAGATTGAACATAAAGCATATTGGGCATTAAAGCAGTGTAATATGGATCTTACAGTTGCGGCCAAGAATCGTTTCATGGAGTTTAACTAGTTAATGGAACTACAAGATGGATCATACAAAGAATACTCGAATCTACAAGGAAAGAACCAAGAGATGGCATGACTTTAGACTCTGAGGAGATAAAAACTTTATTAATGGAGACAAGGTCTTGCTATTCAACTCTCGCTTGAAATTACATCCAGGGAAACTCAAATCAAAATGGTCCGGACCTTTCGTTGTAAAAACCATGTACCCATATGGAGCCGTAGAAATCACCGATAAAAATGGGTTGAGCTTTAAGGTCAACGGGCAAAGGTTAAAAAAAATACTACGATAGGAGTTTCAATACGAAGAATAATGAGATCATTGAGCTCGATGAATGAAGAGCGGAAAAAGAAAAGTCGAACTTAACGACTAGCTGAAACAAAAGTGCTTCCCGGGAGACAACCCGGTCATTTTTTTTAAATTGTTTGAATTGTTTTTAAATTTATTGCACGAGTCTGTCTTCCCAGATACTTCATACGACGTATCGAACCCGCTGGATATGGAGTATGTATAACACCCCGTGTTTTAGGGTCTCGTGTTTTAGGGTTATTTACGACGTCAGATAAATTCACTTATGTATTTCTAGTTATTGTACGCGTTTGATTTTAAATCGGTAACGTTAAGTTAAATTCGAAGCTAAAAATGATACATTCCATGTAAACTGGCATCAACAATTAAAGTTACATAAAGCAAGTGTTAAGTTTTAGTTTAGGACAATAATTAACTTTGTTCTTTTTTTATTTTATTGGTGCGTAAAGTGTTTACGTGTCGCGATAAAATTAAGTTTAGGTCATACCCCGGAACACCAAAACTTTTTCTACGCTTCTGAACATAATACTAGTTTATACCCCAATACTCAAAATTTCAAAATATATAGGCAATTACATATAAAACCGGATATGGGATGAATGATACAAAAGAAATATCTTACAATTTACAACTTGGTATTTGTACATCACTTGTCATTAAATCTAGCCATGCTTACCATTCTTTTGACCAAAGACTTCCTTGAAACCCTCATTCTTGTCTCAAGACTTCATACATGCTTCTTTGACTAACTTATTATGCATATAAGACTTATGATAAGTAAGAAACACATACACTTCACTCCTTAGCAAGAAAAAGTTCATCTTTTCTCTCCCTTTTGTCTTAAAACCCACAGCTCACCCCAAAGATCACAAACAATTCATACAAAAATTACTTACAACATTTATGCACATTCCTACTTTATTTCTAAGATGACATAAGGTGTTTAGAAGGTTTGGTTTATGCATTTACAAGTGTTTATGCCGGAAGGTTCCATATTAGGGTTTCATTTGGTTTAGGGTTTTTAAGTGTTATAATCTTGGGTTTGGTTGCTAAACAAGGGTTTAACTCTTGTTGTTCATCACTACACATCATATTAAGGTCATCTAAAATTCTTAATATCTTTACTTTTATGATTTTATGCATATATATGTTCTATGTAGTTAATCACCATTTAGGAAATGTTTTAACATGTAAAATGGATTTTTTTACTTGTGATTATGCTTTGATAAACTTTTTTACATGTTATGTGGATGTTAATATGATGTTATAATTGAAGTATAAGTCTTGTACACTCTTGGTTTATGTATAAAAAGTTTATGTATAAACTTGTTAATTTAAGGTTTACTTAATAAGTTATGATTTAAAGGTGTTGATAAGGACCTGTATACCATGGATCTTGGACATAGATGGAAAAGAACACTATTATATTTTACATTATGATATATAAGGTTGTGAAGGGATTTATTTGCGGTAAAACTTTATTAAGTTGAAAAGTTATAAAAACAAGTGTATATAATTAATTATATAAAAGATGTAAAGAGGCTGTTTTGATTCGAATTCAAAATAGTGGGTTTAATATTTTTATAAAATAGTACGTCTCATGATGATTCTAAAAAGGTAAGTAACTCGAAAAACGGATTAATAACGAAAAAGATACGTAATTTACAAGTTATACGTTAATTAAACGCGTTATAAAAGATATTTTATAAATTTTTTTTATAAAATACTACTGATATATAAAGTTTATTATTTTACTCAGATCACACATATTTTTAGAATTCCAAAATAATAAGAATCGTAATTTTTCGATCAATAACGAAGGAGTTATGAATTATGCGAGTTTATATACTTAAATGTATAAAAATACTTTTATAAAACTATTTTTATAAAAGTTATTGTTCATCTCAGACATGAACATTTTGAAAACACCATTAATATGATAGAACTTTTAATAACAAAGACGTCAGTGGCTTACTCGAAAGAACGCTTTTAATAAAAAAGGGAGAGCTTTATAACGAATAAAATATGACATTTACGGGTTTTTACGTTAAATAAATCTATAAAAATAATTTTAAATGTTTCCTATGAACAGTAAATAGTACTGTTTCACCAGTAGGTCAAAATATAAAAATGTAATATTGGATAATTCGTCTTAATACGAGAAGCAGTGGACATAAGAAACGTAAAAAAACCGGGCTTTAAAACGATAGAAATCATGTCGTTTTTTTTTGATATTAAGATATTTATAAACGTTTTTTTTTTTAACTTTATAAATATGATTTCACAAACACGATTAGATGGTGATGTAGCTATATAGAATTGTATATGGTAGTAGTTATTCAAAGTGCATAGCACTTATACAACCGATATTGGATTAGGTTGCATTCCGTCATTTCCGTGACGCATTTTATGTTGTATTTGGATTATCATTAACTCAAGATGAGTTCATAGCCCCTCGTTTTATATTTTAATGATTTACAAGTTTTTGGGTGAGAAACATAGCATGTTTTACAAATGGACGCAAGTGGACATTTTACATTACGATTACGTGTTTGCCTAAGTAGCGATAACGTGTGTCTGAGGCCCCTTTATCATGAATAGTCAATTACTAGGATTTGTGAGAGGCGAATGATATGAAAAGATAATATTGGAATTGACTCCCCAGTCTCGGGTGATTAGTTATCACTGGAAAAACCGATACGTTTTTTCTATGTCGGAATAGGAAGTTGCGGGTTAGACATCAACAGCTCCTTGGCAATGTTGGCAAATTTATATTGCATTTCATACATGTCGAGCTTCAGTGTTATGATCTTAGGAAAACGTAATTACATTTTATGATGTTTGCATCTGTTGCATTATCATGAGGGGGAAATCTTGCGGTCCTACATTATACTTTTACAAACCTATGAATTCACTCAACAATATGTTGACGTTTTAAAGCAATATTTTTCAGGAGGTCAATAAGCACATGGTGCAAGGGATACATTGGTGGTTTTATATTTTGGCAATGATGATGATAAAGTCGATATTGAACACTCTACGGGGGATTTCTCTTTCAAACCGTTACCTGATACCGATGTTGGTGCCTATACACATGTGTCAAATAAGCTTTTGGAAACAATTCATGATACATCTAATAAAATTTTCAAAATTGAAACTTTTATCAAGGAATTAAATTTTAATATCATGACTTGGAATCATCTTAACAAAGGGATGTCATTCATTTTCCTAATCAAGAATTTGTATGTGCCATTTGGCATCCCTTTCGACCCCAAGTTGTTTTATAAAGATGGGATTAAATTGTGGCAAGTCTAACTTAAATACTTTTCTGTAAAAAAAGTGCTTACCGGGTGTCTCCCGGTTGTTTTTATTTGTTTGAATTGTAATTTTTATTGTTTTATTGAGTCTTTCTTCCCAGACACTCAATACGGCGTATCGAACCCCTATGGATACGCCGTATCAAACCTGTCTTGACGTTATCAGTCTTTAATTTCAGTATTTAATTTCTGCAAAACTTTAAAACATTTTTTTACAGGATGCAATACGGCCTTGACCTGCTGTGCAGTGTGTTTAATTATTTTCCTGCATTGTAACCATTGTATAACCGAGATAGGAATTGCACTTTTGTCTTCTAAACTTTTATGGAGGACCTTGCTATAAGGAAATCGACGATATGGTATACTCTGAAAAAGACGTGTGTTGAACTCGTACGAGCATTCTGAAGCCTCGTTAACACACGTTTGCTCAAGAACTCAAATTGGAGAATCATCCTGAGCAACATATCAGGAGAGTTCCTCGTTCTAGTTCTATTTCCTATTTTCTTTAAATTGTTTTATCTATATAACGAGGACGTTGTATAATCTAAGTGGGGGGATGGAGAATTAGAACACCTACTTGTCATTTATTTTACAAATAATATGTTATATGCTTAAATATGCTTAAATTATGCCAAATTTATTTATTTTTCTAGCATAACTTTTGTAAAAATTACTAGTTACATGACCTCGCACACTATAACCCTTAATACCAAATTGTGATAATTAAGCATATTCCGTTTCCAAACGTTTACTAAAAATTCCATAAAAATTATAAGTGTGCCGGTGATGTAGTGGACTTTAGAACTTGGCTTGGTATATCACTCGAGACCACAACGATGAGTAATGTGGACTTAGATGGAGAAACATTTTTAACTGGTAAATTTCTAGGAATACACCAAAAAGTTTAAATGTTGTAAAATTAACTAACTACACTGATTAGTTAAACCCCGTGTAACCCTTTGCTAACTCTCACTATAAGAGTAAGATCCCCTAGAAAAACCTGTTGAGCCATTCCTGTCTTTTTCACACCATATGTTTATTTCGTTACACCTTTACACATTAGCCTACCCTGTAGATTAAGCCTACTTAATCAAAGTTGCTAGTTGCTTTTGTGTAAAGTTTTGTATTTCCTGTGTCAAAGTGAAATTTTCTATCTTCAGTTAGGTCGGGAAATTACATAATGTAATAGGAAAATATGTAGCTCGTGTATTTTGCTACTTTTGCGATTATGTGTTATATCCGAAGATGAAGTGTTAAAGGAAAAATTATCCGGATGAATTATGATTGTGAAGACGGTGAAATTGCACCAAGATTTATGTAATAAAAAATGGAAAAATATAAAATGCATCAAAAAAGAAAAGGATGATTGATAGTCGGTTCGCTAAACTTAAACCGATGAAATACTTGAAAGGATCGATTATTCGTTGATATGTGAATAAAAATCAACGATGTATAGTTTTGTATAAAGTGGCCGATATCACCACTTTTGTAAAAGTATGTAAATTTGGGGATGATCGGGAAGTTGACCGTTATGGGAACGCCAACTTAGGTTGTCTTTGTCATTTCTATGATCGAGACGTTTGTATATATTTTGAGTCTTTATCATGGAACGGTCGAGAAAAGTTACTAGCAACTATCTTAATTATTCAAGCTTAATCTATTTGTTTTGTGATATTTATTTAACAACAATTTGCTTCTCTTTCCTAGCAATTAACCTTAGGTTTTACTTGAACAAGGTTGAGATCGAGTCATGCATGTCTATTCCATCGTTACGGCCATGCATGCGTGATTCAGCCACCTTGTTGGTTTATTACTTTTGGTGAAAGTTAGAAGATCCCTACCCTATATCATTCTTCATCCTAACCCTTAGTTAAACTCGAATGAGGATGTGATCAAATTATACATGTCTATTCGGTCGTTACGGCCATGTATGTATGATTCAGCTGCCTTGTTGGTGTGGTACTATCGGTGAAAGACTGTTAGAATGATCAACCCTTAACCTTATAATAAAAACCCAATTTACATTTTGACTTGTTTCTCCATAACTCTAGTGGTGGAGATGTGTATCCTTGCCAAGCATATGATATGAAATTAATCACGACCGAGCAAATGAGCGTACCAATTAAATGTTACACCCTAGATTAATTGAGTGATCTGAGTGTTTTCATTTCCATATGTCGTGAGGTGCTTGGTCTTGTACAGGTAATTAAAATGAAAGAAGTGCTTAAACGGTAAAATCCTTAACTTCGGTAGGGATACATTTTCAATATAATCTAGAGTCTACTTGAGGATAAGTAGGATTCAAGTGAAGGGATATTTGATGACATCAAATAACGTTACATTTATACCCTCATTTATCCCGAATAAGTTACCCACTTTTATATAATTATTGCAAGAATTTGTACTTAATTGCTTAAAAGTGTTATTTGCAGTAATTACGGAGTGATTTGTGAAGACATGCTAAAAGACGCATATTTTAGAGCTAAAATGAAGATATTTGAAGATTGCCTGTTTCTGACCAATACGTCGTATCCAACAAAGAGATGCGTCGTATCAGCGCCAACTCTTCACAAGAAAACGCGTACAAACAATTTCCAATATGGCGTATCACTCTTCTACCATACGCCGTATCCAGCTGGATAGACATTCAAAGATATGGAGATAATTATATTTTGGGAATGAATATTTGATTGATTATCAACTTTGAGCGCACTCCAAGGAAAATACCCCAATACGCCGTATTGGCCTAGCTCAATACGGCGTATCCAGACTTTTTCAGACACTATAAATAGAAGACTCAAAAACGAGTTTTTGGTGTGCAAAATTATATTCTTCATACCATACACATAAAAGATGATTTTCTGAAGAAAAGAAGAGCATCCAAAGGTCAAGGATATATCACGATTCCATAGAAGACACCGTGTAATTGCTATACTCTTGTAATCATTTAATTTTTGGTACAGTTCGGTAAAACGTTTAGTTTACCTTGATTATTTGATCACGCTTGTATAATTACAATGGTTATGGGCTAATACCCTAGGGTATTAGCCATCTTAATGAAGATTTAATGTTTGGTTTGTTTTAAAATCGATTTCTTAATTTATCGTTGAAAGTTTAATTATGTTTATCACTTGATACTTGTCTACGTGTTTGAATATGCGACATATCATTCAATTGGGTCTAGTTATGCCTACCAAGTGAACTAGATACTGGGATAGCTCTTCATATCGTGTTTTATATTACTGGACCAATAGGATCACAAATAATGTTCTGTCTTTGTCTTTAACTTATGAACTTAGTTGGACCGGCAGGTGACCCGTAATGTTTCAACAAGTATGTTCTTAATTAATTGATAAATATTTGAACAATGAACTACCAGTATATAAAATATCGTCAAACAGTAAGTGGGTAAAGTCCCAATGGGCTAGGGTTTATCAAGATCACCATTGCTTTAATCCCTAGATAGATTATAATTAAACTAAAATGATGCTTTATGCGGATACGTTAATTGTGACAGGATTCAACGTGTCTAGGTCTTAGGATGATGTCCCGCCTAAGTCTTAAGAATGATATGCCGTTTCGAGATAAGAAATCATTGCACTAAATAAACAAACCGGCATTTAATCAGATTTAATATGGCTAATATGATTTTCTATCATTTGGCTTGTACCGCTCTTTTATCTTCTGATTGTTTTCTTGCATGTTTATTGTGTTTAGAATTGATTATTGTCACCATAAAACCTGTGCCAGTCTCTCAGGCTGAAAACCCCCCATTGCCATTAGAAACGTATATAGCATAGGTTTAACAAGTAATTAGAACTAACTTAATTAGAGTAATTAAATACTGATAGAATATAAGGTTAACGACCTCGCTCTTAGTATTCGACACCCTACTTCCCACGAAACTCCACCCGACCGGGTACACTGCCCGTTAAAGTGTTGTTTTAGGATAAGTCAGCTAAATATAAATTTAAAACTTGGTAATCAACAAATTGACCCTACACGACAACACATCAAGCGTATAGGGGTGTTTTCCTTGGAGTGCGCGCTAAGTTTATAATCAATTAGATATATCTTCCCAAATTATATTTATTCACCAAATCTCTGAATGTCTATCCAGCTGGATACGGCGTATGAAGGAACTTGGATACGCCGTATTGGGAAGTGAGAATGCGCGTTTTCTTGTGAAGTCCAGGCGCTGATACGCCGCATCTTCTTTTCTGGATATGGCGTATTGGGCAGAAATAAACAATCTTTAAATATTATCGTTTAAGCTCCAAAAAGTGCGTCTTTTAACATGTCTTTACAAATCACTCCATAATTACTGCAATTTACAACTTTAAGTAATTAAGTAACGATTCTTGCAATAATTATATAAAAGTGGATAATTTAATTGGGATAAATAATGGTATAAATGTAACGTTATTTGATGTCATCAATGCTCATGCAAATCCATGAATGAGACACGTGTGATTGCTCAGTTACTTCACTTAAGTAAGTTAAAGGTTGCATACAAAAACTGAACTGATATTTTAACACATGAAAGATTGTTCAATTTTGGATGAAATCACCGAACCTTCAATTTTCTTCAGTCAGTACTGAAGGTTCAGGTTTTGAATCAATGTTCAGCATACCTAGTTTAACTATCAATCTTTTAAAGGTTGGCTCATTCAGAGGCTTGGTGAAGATATCAGCAAGTTGATATTGAGTGGGAATGAAATGTAATTCAATGTCCCCTTTTAGAATATGATATCTGATAAAGTGATATCTAATATCAATATGCTTTGTTCTTGAGTGCATAACTAGATTGTTTGAGATTGCAATAGTACTGGTGTTATCACAAAATATGGGTACCTTTTTCATATATGATGTCATAGTCAGTGAGTTGACTCTTCATCCACAAAATGTTGGCACAACATCCAGCAGCAGCTACATATTCAGCTTCAGCTGAGGACATAGCTATAGATTGCTGCTTTTTTGCCTCCTAACAACTGACAAGCACCTAAGGTGTTTTTCCTGTCCATGTTGCATCCAACATAGTCAAAGTCCGAGTATCCTTTTAGGTCAAAACCTAAAGATTTTGGATACCACAGACCAAGACTGGGAGTACCTTTTAAGTCACTGAAAATTCTCTTAACAACAATAAGGTGAGATTCCTTAGGATTTGCTTGATATCTTGCACAGAGACAAGTTGAGAATTGAATATCAGGTTTGCTTGCAATTAGGTACATTAGTGATCCAATCATACCTCTACACTGAGTCTCATTTACAACTTTGCCATTAAGATCAAGTCCTAATTTGTTAGGGGGGTACCATTGGAGTTTTCACTGATGAATCATTTATGTTATACTTTTTCAGCAGATACTTGACATATATTTCTTGGTTGATTGAAATGCCTCTTTCAGATTGTTTAATTTGAAATCCAAGGAAGTAGGTGAGGACGCCCATCATGCTCATTTCGTATATTTGATTCATTAGTTTAGCAAACTGTTTGCACAATTTAGTGCTGGTGGACCCAAAGATAATGCCATCAACATAGATTTGCACCAAAATCACATCGGTTTGAGTTTTATAGACAAACAGAGTGTTGTCTATCTTACCTATTACAAACTTGTGTTTAGTGAGATAGGTTGAGAGAGTTTCATACCATGCTCTTGGAGCTTGTTGGTCCATTTGAATGTGATATTAGGTTTATCAAATTAAACTAATCACATTCCATGGCAACAAAGTGAGTTTTAAACAGATATATATGAAGAATATAAAGAACAAGTTTAAAACACACAGAAGTAACTTTTTAACGTATAGGTTCTTATTAGAATCAAATAAAGAATCTATGACACACCTTGCTTGCGGAATAGCAAGGTGGTTGAATGACAATTGGAGTGTTATCTCCTTCGAACTTAAACTCTAACCAAAGTTAAGAGAGTAAGAAAACAAACTACTTATGACTAAACTGAAGCTTCAGCTTCAGTAGTACCGTTCAGTTTGTTTGAGAGATAAATGAACTCTTCAATGTGTATCACATTAATTAGAAGAGATGACATTTACTCTGGGAATCCCTTTCCTTTTATAGTCAAAGGGATTAAGGTTTACAAGTTAACCTAGTACGCGTGTCATGCATCCAATGGGTGGTTGAGATACCATTTAATGCAGACGTGCTCTAAAGTACCAGGTACAGTCCTTCAAGAAAAAGTTGTTGTAATTCTATACCAACTCTAGAATTAGTCATTCCCAAGAAGATTGCTTTATTCTTTTTGACAGAAATCAATCTTTTTTCCGCCTTGTAAACATTTTAGAAGTGAAACAAAACGTTTCAAACTTCTGTTAAGAAGATATATAACGTTCACCTTGGAATTGTCAACCAAGCTGAACTAAAGCTCTTTACATAGGCCTTCTTTAGTTTCTGATCCGCGGCATAAACTGAAGTGAAGATACTTCCCAATCTTCTAAGGATTGAAGAGCTGAAGCTGAAAAAACTTCAACGACTCAAACTGAAAGACTTCAGCTTGAGTAAAATTTAAAGGATTTTATGTTTAAATCTACTGAGAGACTAAATGGCTTAGGACTGAACCAACAATCATAGCCACAAATTCACATGTATAATTATTTGTGATATGCTTGGTGATTTGCACACTTCACAAAATGATTGTGACACTCTAATTTATTGTGTTTGGACACTTATACCCTCACACTTACATTTTTACATATGTGAGGGTATAAGTATAAACACATTAAATTACAGAAGTGTCCTAATCATTTTGTGGCTAAACAAATAAACCTTTAAAAAATTTCTACTGTAATATATTCGATTCAAACCCGGTCACTTTCTTTCCTCTTTCTTTCTCTTTTCTTTCTCAAATTATATAAAATATTGTTTTCCATTTTTCAGTTTTATGTTCATACCTCTCTTGACTCCAACCAGACAAATTTATTTAAGCACAATCTCCACCCCAAAAGTCCCCAAATTTTAATAAAAACCCTAATCATCAATCATATAATTATTCATAGATCTGTCACTTAATCCCATTATTCCATCTGGGTTCTGCCTCAATTCCCCAGGTAAACAAACCCTTTTCATATCTTTTCTTAATTTTCAGTTTTGCTTATTCTTTTTGATGAATCAAGATTTTGTTAATTTTCTTGATTTTTGGCTAATTTTATTCAGTTTGATTTTCATGTTATTTTGCATAATTAGATAGCAAGTAGTGTGAATTGTGCATTTGGAAAGTACTAGTTTGACATTTGATGATATCAAGTGTTTATTTGCGCGTGTTGCATTTAGAGTAAATCAATATTTGAGCAAAAACGTACGCAGTAATATACATAAAGTCAAGGCGCAGAAGTAAATTAAAAGAAGAAGCTAAAATTTGAGCTGATAAATGATATATAGTAAATTATTAGGGAATAAATAAAAAAAGGTTCAAGCTTGGTTTTGAGGTCATAGAGTAGTGCATAAGGTCAACTTATCTATGAAAGTGAGGTTTTTAATGAAGTTGTGCACTTTAACGGCCTTATTCTGACTTTATAGAATATAGTTCATTTAATGTTGGTTTGATTAGTTGTGTGTTGTTTGTTGAATATTTGTGCAAAACAGGCGTACAGCTATGACATTGTAAGCTGATGAGTTGACTTTTGTAAATAGGAGTTTAAACTAGGAATATTAGAACCTTCTTCGTGTTTTTTTTGATTAGGTTAACAGCTAAAGTTTGTATGTTTATTTGTTAGTTTTGGACAGACTTGTTTGGTTTCACGGCTAGGAATTGTATGAACTTGCATACGCGGTCCTTTCTTTACTGAAGTCTGAACAGTTTAAGGTGACCGACATTATATACACAATAATGATTATTGGAAAAAAGAAGTAGTAGCTTATTTTTGCATGGTTAATACACATTGCTATACGTGATTTACCGAAGTTATACATAAAATGTAGTTTTTTATATGTTTGAACGTGGATGTTTATGGATTTTCTACTGTCTTCTATTTTATGTGGTGTAGAGGTGTCAAGGGTTATGTTTCTGCAAATTTGTGCCTTGCTTCACTCGTGTTGACTTAAGCCTTCACTCATTTCTTATATGTGTGTATAAGTTCACGTCTTATATGAAATTGTAATTTTGTAAATGAAATTCGTTAAATAATCTCACAAATTGAACAAGTTTATAAGAAATAGAAAGTAGTGATTAAACTTAACTTTGAATTACCCTCTGGCTTGTATATGCTTGGTGGGCTTCTTATAGCTTGGTCATTTATTACTATTATTAGCCAAAAGTAAAAAAATTCAACACCTTTCAAAGTAAATTGCTATATCCTATCCACAATGATGCGTATTCAGGTTTAAGCTATTAGGAGTAAAACTTTGAACCCAGCTGGAGACCAATAAACAACTTGGCAAGTATACTTAACTGACTATAGTTTAGCAACACGATGAAGTTTGTAACCTCATTTTGGTTTCCCTTTATGTGAATCAAAACTCAAGGAATTTGTATCAGTACTTAAAGGTTAAAGTTGTAAGCGAGTGTTAACGGGGTAAAGTTGTTCCATACTATCAATGGAAGTGGGAAAGAAAAATCAACTGACTTCTTTGTTGCATGCTTGGATATTGTTGTTTGTATCTTTTATCACTGGCAAATAACATTGAAGATGATATTTTTTTTAAATTTTTTTATCACGAATTTGTGATTTTTACAACTGGATTTCTTAGATGTAGTATATGCAAAATCACATAAGTTTAATTTCGTAACCACATGGAGCCACTTGTTGCCTTAGCTTGCTATCTTCCTCGACATCACTAAGTCAAAAATATACACTTCCATTGTCACTTGCAGACTCATTTTCATAGCATATGTGTCTCCTGAAAAATTCTGATTTTAGACTCTCATTCAAGTTGCTATTTTATACGTATACAAGAAAGAGAATGATTTATATTCATGTATACCCTTATTTATATTCTTCATTTATGGTCCTTTTTGCTCATCTCCCTAAATCTATAAGTGGCATTGGGACCACAAGCACAACCTAAATCTATAAGAAGTTTTAATAATAACAATTGTCAAGATATAATTGTTTATTGTTATGTGAGATGAAATACTGATTATGAACAGTGTTATGAGCTTAAAACTTTTAGTTAACAAATAAATACATTAAGTGTGGATAATTGAAGACAATGTGTGGTTTGCAAACTCCCTTTCTGAAGGTCGAGGGTTCGAAGTTTCGACCTGGCATAAGGCTCCTTAATTTTTAAAATTTTTAGCTCTATTATGACAATTTACCTCTCAACTTTAAGTTTCTCAAAAATAACAATTCTACTCCTAATCTATAGTTTTTTTTACAACTTACAAGTAAATATTTATTACTTCCATTTACAAATATTTAATATCTTAAATTTGGTATTTTTGTTTTTAGTATACTATTTGTGAACCAACTTAAATGAGATTTCAATACTAACGCAATTTCTTTTTGTATAAAACCCCCTGCCCCGCAGCCGAGCGTGGGTAAAAATGTCTCGTGTTAATTATAACAATATGATACATATAACTAAGTGACTGATATACTCGACTGTTGTTAGGTCTGCTCACTTTCGCTGGAGATGAGGGTTTGAAATCGATCCACTCTCAATGGATCATGAGAATATATCTATATAAAATGCTACATTCAGCCAGTAATGATGGAAATTATATCTTCTACAACTAAATGTGGTCTTCCAGAGGACTCGGTAATCTCAATGCAATGTCTTCTGATAGAAACCTGATGAATAATAACAACAGTGCTATTGGTATTGAGACAAGACCCTCTGATTCTTCAAGCGGGTAATAATATAGTTAAACTGTATTCATTGTCAAAATGTGTACTTTTTGGTACAACCCTCTTAAGCTAATCATTTGTTATTTAAAATACTTGTTTGACCAGCTAGAGATAAAATAATAATTTGACCGTAAATGGGTCAAAATTGGCCATCTATACTTGTTTTTGACTTTTTCAAGGATTCTTAATGAGCTATGCAATGACTATCTTATATACAGGCATAACCACCAAACAAGTTCTTTTACCCAGGGAAACGACAATACTCAATATTCTTCGGATGAACAGGTTTACAAAATAACCTCAACTTTCTTTGCATTAGAGAACTAATGTTAATGACATAGTTTCTTTAATTGTTATCTTTGTAGCAACGCCTTGCACGTGTTAAAGCTCAAAAGGAGGAAATCCAGTTTCTTCGAGAAAAAATTACCTTTGCAAGTGTCAAGGTACTTGCTGTCATGATTGTGTGCCTTTATTTATTTGTTATTTGGTTTCATGTATGGTTCTGAAAATTATTTAACTTGGATTTTGGTGATATCAGGAGCGGCAATTATTGAATGAAAAATATACATTGGAAAAGAAATTTTCAGAGCTGCGATTGGTTTGTCCTTACCTTTATATTCAATAATTTTATCTTTTGGTGGTAATTTAGCTTCACTTTTTGTCACAAAAAATGCAATTTATATTAAAATATCCCTCAAACACAGTGTGTAATTTTTTTTTGCAAACATTATTTAGTGAACTAGTGATTGCCATTGAACAAATTGGTAAACTGATAATTGAACTTTTCCAAGAAAGGAGATGTTGCATTTCTTTGTATGACGAGAGTTGTTTATTGAATGACAGGCTCTAGATGAGAAGCAAACTGAAGCTATCGAGTCTGCTGCAAATGAACTGGCTCGTAGAAAAGGTGTTCTTGATGAAAATTTGAAATTAGCCCATGAGCTGAAGGTAAGTGAAGGATCACGTGTCTAATAGTTGCCTGCTTTTTAATTTGGCACCTGTCGTTTGAATGAAATAAAATATCTCAATATAGCAACTTTTGAAGTGTACATATTATAGGAGCACATATTGAAATCCTCTTTTAAATTAAGCACTAATTTAGCAGATACAAATTGTTGGATTTCATTAGACATGTCAAAAAGCAGCTGTTTTACTTATGGGTGGTCGCTGTCTTTTTCGATTGTTTTTGAGCCTTTGAGGTCTAAGTTCTTGGCCAAATCGCTAGCTTCAGACTATTTTACAAACCAACCCAATCAAGTATGATGGGTTATCTGGTTTAGTTGCTTTGGATCAAATTTGTGAACTGAGTTTACATATAAAGCAGCACATATATAATATATTGAATTAAAATGGATACATACACATTCATGACCAAGTCAAATAACTTTATAATAAAAAAAAAACTAAACCATTAACCACTTGAATCGATTCATATATACATCTAGTTTTGTCATTGGCTTATCACTCAAATACTAAATCATTCACTTTACTCTTGTGATGGTGATATGATTCGAAATAAATATCTTGCATAGCATTCACATGTCAAGTGTGAAATAACTCGAAGAGTTGTCTATTGTAGGCTTGCTCTATATCATGTTAGTTAATGCTATTGCTTTATATTAAATTTCATTTACCTTTTTTGTTCCATTTTGTATCTTTTTTTTATGCAATCTAATGTCCCAGGTTGCTGAAGATGAGAGATATATCTTTATGTCATCCTTAGTGGGGCTATTGGCCGAATATGGCATTTTGCCTCGTGTGACAAATGCTGCAGCTCTTTCTGATAGCATAAAGGTATAACATGTACCATAATTTGTAGTGGGCTTTCACGTGGGGTAATATGGGCGGGTTGAGTAATGGTTCAAAAGGTACACTTGAAAATTTTCCTCTGTGGAAGTGCATGTCAATTTTTTTTTCCTGATTATTGCTAGCGGCAGCGATACGATTAGGTTGGTTAACGGGTTAAAACAAGTTTGGGTCAAAATACGTTATTTTTTTAAATAGGGGCCGGGCTGGGTTGACCCACCAACACATTACTGTTTATTGTGAAAACTATACTACTAAAATACTAATCTAACTGTTACTAGCATCTTGCTAGTGTTGGGGCAATACAATCTTTCACTCTATAAAGAAAAACTAATCTAAATCCTTAGTAATAAAGCGATTCACCTATTTGTAAGCATTTGAACATATTTTGGCTGACTTCAAGCCCGTCTGATCATTTTGGTCTATTCCACTAGAGCTAAGTTTTTATTACCCATTAGAGCCAAGGGAGATAAAATAATCCCAAGTACCCAATCTTAGGTAAACGAGTTGAATTGCCACATTTAGTTGGTGCTGTGCTTATAGAGTTATAGGTCATTTAAGCTGCAAGGATGTGACATTGCATTTGTCTCATACTCTCAGGGACCATTCTAGGAATTCTAGCTCATTGATTTTTCTTTTTCCATTCCTGGAATTTTGATGCATTTAAATAACAAATGTCTAAGTTCATTCTGATGTAAAATCTCCTCATCTGATTAATCAAAAAATGATTTTCTGGAGAGCTTCATAACTTGGTATCCCCAGAGGTTTTTTAGTTAACGTATTACATATATTCCATGTGATATTATCGCACTTAAACGATACTTATATTGCATTAATTCTTAAATCAAACTTCTTTCTTGCAGCACTTGCATGACCAAATGCAGGAGAAGATAAGGGCATCACAATCACAAGTATGATCACATATACTCCATAACTTTACCCCTGCCCTGTAACTTGATTTCTCATTTGATGTTAGAAGGTTGAACCTAGTTTTTAAACTTCTGTAGAAATAAATTCTTTCTTTTCTCCAAATTCAGAATTTATCTTGTAATGAAATAATTGATGCCCCTGAAAAGTACCTATAGAGATAGGTTGCAATCATTTATATAGTTTTATGTGAAATGAGTGTTTGCGTGTCTGTATGTAAAAGTAGCGATGTAGGTGGTTAGGTTTCCTTCTAATGTGCTTATCGTGCTCTCTTCTCTATCAGGGTCAGCAGCGATTTGCACAATCACCCTATAACAATCCGACAGGTGGCAGACATTTGGAACCAAATTATGAGGTTTCTAAATACGCACCTGAAAGCGACCCTGGAGAAAGGAATAGCTTGGTGCTTAATGGTCAGATAAATCAATCATTAGATAATACTAGTCGGCAAAACTTTGCTTCCGGGCCTAGGTTGGCATCAATTTTTTCAAACTTCTTAATATATTTGCCAGTAGTTTACTGGAACTTCTTTTTTCTTTTATCAGTCAGAACACAGATCAAGTTTATGACTATAATAGGGCAAATAGTGGATTTGAAGACGCTGCCGATGACAATTACTTTCAACCTTCCCCAATGAATGATGGGGTTGATTCTTATGCTTTGGAAGGTAACAAATACAGTTATGGGAAGTTAGTTGTCCTATAAAACTTCTTGTATGTACAATATTAGTAGAAGAAAATATACAACCCTGTGTTCTTTCACGTAATATTAGTGCTGATCACGGTCCGAAAACTGGACCGGACCGACCAAGACCCGACCGAAAATCGATTTAATCCAAAACACCGGACCGAAATGTTCGGTCTATCTCCGAGTCGGTCCGGTCCGGTCCAAAAAAGCATAATGGCCGGTTTTGCGTAAGACCGTTTTGCGTAAGACCAAACCGGACCGAAGACCGAATATGAGGAAAAGCGTGGACCGAGGACCGGTCCGAAATATGTTCGGTCCGTCCGGTCAGTTCGAAAACCGCCGAACCAGACCGAGGATCGGACCGAAATGTTTGGCCCATGTCTGGGTCGGTCCGGTTCGGTTCGTTGGTACGGTCCAACAAAGCATAATGGCCGGTTTTGCGTAAGACCGGACCGAAGACCGAATATGAAGAAAAGTGTGGACCGAGGGCCGAACCAGGTAAAACCCTCCCTTTTGAGGAGGTTGGCGTGGCCACTTCAGGGTTGTTAATTGAACTTGACCTCACACATCTTAGAGTGATAGTCACAAGCTCTTTTGCCACTAGGCCACCCCTGAGTGGTTAAAATGGGTCAATATTGGTTATGAATATCTGTAATTGGTCAAATGGGTTAAAGCCAAAGTTGTATTAAAGCTGGCTCCACATGGGTTCAAGTCCCAACTCCCAAGTGGGACAAAGGTTTATGGGTGCGTGAGTTTGCCATCCCAAAAAAATATCAATTAACTTTTTTTGCATGTGGGTCATCCCAACCCAAATAACTGCTAAAAATGACCCTTTTGAATTTGGATAATTCTTGAGGTTTACTTACATAAATAGGAATCATAGTTTATTGGGAACAAATTCTCATCCAGAATAATTATAAATAATCACTCATGGGTGGCCTAGTGGCAAAATCACCTGGTTACCTACCTTGTGTTCCCCCATTATGGATTTCTGCTATGATGGGCACACCCTATCGCTCATTTGCGAACAGACTTGCGCCACCTTGGCTTTGAGACCCACCTTGAGAAAAGAATAAACCTGAACCGTAAATTAAATAAATGAACACAATAGTTTAGCCGACGTTTAAGAGGTCTACCAGCTCTTTCAATTGATATGACATTAACTTATCAAATTAGGCACAAATACCGCACAATGAAATTATAACTAAAAAGCCTATTTAAATTTTCGTTGACTAGAACTCATTCCAGGCTTTGATTTCTATTATTATCCATATAAGATACGGAGTAATATTCAAGGTCTATCATACTTGTCCTTTAAAAAGAAAGTAAATTATTACTGCTGCGGATTTGAGCTGTTATAGATGCTAATACATTATCTTTCTCACTAGAAGATGGCCCTGGAATAGATGGATTTCAAATTATCGGGGATGCAAAACCAGGAGGTAAACTTTTAGGCTGTGGATTTCCAGTGCGTGGGACATCACTATGCATGTTTCAGGTACAAAAACATGCAAATTTTTAGCCAAAATATTCTATTAGTTGTATCAGATAATGTGAGATTGATATGTTTGTTTCTCTGTCAGTGGGTTCGTCACCTTCAAGACGGCACAAGGGAGTACATTGATGGTAAGTAATTACAGAATCCTATATGCCATTTGACAAGCATACTTGGGCCACGTAATGTATATATGTGTGTATTTCAAAATGGTAAAATTGTAAAGCTGGTAACATTGACCCCCTTTACTTATGAATGCCGGGGTAATGTTTTATCTCTAACGGGTTATATATAAAATTGGCCAAGAAAATGGGTAGAATTTTCCTGAAGTGTAGTTTTAAAGCATAAAACCTCTTACATGATTTATTCAAAACGATCTGAAATTTTGGACACAGTTTTTCCGCTCAACCTAACTCGGCCCACAAATAAATGACCAGTTTTGGCCCAAACCTTTTTGATCTATAACAAATTACCAGTTTTGACCCATTTTCTAATCTCACTGATCCACCCATTTTAACAACTCAGTTAAACTGGTCTATTTATGATAGAATGCAGCATTTGATTATATTTTGTGTTTATAATGAGATGAAGGGAGTAATTTTTGTAGTGCCATGAGTATCCATATGTTTTTGATCCACAATATTCTCGATTACACAGGGGCCACAAATCCTGAATATGTCGTTACAGCTGATGATGTTGATAAACTTATTGCTGTTGAGTGCATACCAATGGATGACCAAGGTCGTCAAGGGGAAATAGTGCGACTCTTTGCCAATGATCAGAACAAGATAACGTGTGGTAAGTTAGTCTGTTAATAGTTTTGAATTTAGAAGTTAATTGAAGTGTGGAGACGCTTGGTTCTCTTTACATTCATGCTGAGCTTGTACGCGTACTATAAATCTGTTGAAAACATAAATCCTGTTTTTCTGTTCTGATTTTCTTCAAATATGATATCCTGCAGATCCAGAAATGCAACAGGAAATAGACAGAAATATATCGGCTGGTCAAGCATCATTTGGGGTTTTGCTGCTGGTACAGTTTCTTGTACCTTATTTGTTCATAGGTGTATTCACATTATAAGAGTAGTTATGAATCAATCTGTAAGTTAAAACATGAACTTGATACTAAAGGAAATGCTCTTTTATTAGTTTTGTAGTATGTTTATTGGTGGAACAAGTTACTTTCAGTTTATCTGCTATTAACACTTGATTTGATCGTTCCTGCAGGTGGATTCCTCTGAGAACTGGGAGCAAACAACATTCACTTTGAGAAGATCGAACTACCAAATAAGGATCAATCGAACTCAAGAAATTGTTATCGATGAGAAATATTCCAGTGATCTATCGGTACATAGTTTTTTTTCATGTAGTAGCGGTGACAATTTTGACTCTTTTTTTAAATGGATTGATTTCGGCACGTTTTATTTCCAATGGTCAAAAAGGTAAATTTATAAAATTGGCTGAAGCATTGCAAATGGGTCAGACGGGTCACAAGTCCCCCATAGCGTGTATTTTTTCGCATACAACCTCCTAATTTAATTTATTTAATAAAAATATAGGATTTTTATATTGACCTGGTTTAGTGATATTGGAGTAATAAATTTTTTGAAAAAATAAGGGTGTGTTTAGTTGGGGAATAATATCTCATTTTTCTAGGAAATTTTTCATTTGAGAATGGAAAAACTGAAAACTTGTTTAGTCGCACTTTTTTTCAATATTTTTCAAAAAAAACAAAATTCTCATCTTCTAATTTTATATAGAAAAATAGAAAATCACATTTTACTATTCTCTATTTCTTTTCATTCTTTAAAAAGGAAAAATACAACTCCCATCTAAACAGGTTTTCGAAATTCTCAACTCTTCTCTAGAGAAGAAAACCATTCCCTTCTCTAGGAATTTAGAAACAGAAAAACATGAAAATTTTTCTACAACTAAACACCACCTAAGTGTTTTGGTGGCATCTTAAACCTACCCAACAGTGAAGATTACCTGTTTTGACCTGTTACTCATTCCGCCCAGTCTGCGCATTGGGTGCGTATTGGGTGACTTCTATGAGTTAGTCATGAAGATGCTAAAAGCTCATTGGACCATCAACTCCTTTACAATCGTATGCCCCTCAGTTTATTACACGCAACCGTTATTACAAGCGACCATTGTTCGTGGAAACAAACACAACACTCTGTAAGAGTTGTCAATCTGGACAAACTATGTCAAGGGTGACCTATTTTTTTGCATTTACAAGGTCCTGGCTATGACAGTAAGGTTACAATTAGAAATAAAATATAATGGTTTAGAAAGTCACCGCTTCTAAATTATCACTTAAATGTCCTGACTACCCGTTACCAGTGGCAAAATAGTGTGCATTAGTGATTTATCATTTCAAATTTGCCAATAATATATTTGAGAATTATTTCTTCTAGATTATTATCGTCTCTTTTATGATATTGCAGATCAAAATCCCTTCGGGGCTAACTACACAGTTTGTGTTGATACGTCCGAATGGTGCTTCGCATCCTTTTAGTACATTCAATGATGTCAGGTAATACGTTGGTCCGCGTTCTTGTTAAAATCTATATTTGACTTTCGTGTTTTACAAAAAGTGGTACACTTTCTCTTGGGGTCAAACAAACTAATTTTCAAATTCCAAATTTAAGTTGATAATTTTAACTTTAACGGGCGTTTGACACCTACTAGTCTTTTTGACAACCTACTAAAAACAACAAAATACCGATGATTACAAATCAAAGTGTCTTTTCCAAACGTAACATGTTTGAATTCTTTTTTACTTCAACTTCGAGTTCGACCTGACAATATTCATCAAGAAAAAATGGTATCATAATTTCTGTTTTCCTCTTGTAGAATGCGTGACACTCTGGTGCTCACTATGCGAATGTTTCAAAGCAAGGTATTTGTAAAGTCCTTTCAGTCTAAATCCTTATTTCCTCACTTTTGACGGTTTTTAACATTTCAATGTCAACCCTTTTAAATAACTTAATTAACGTGCTACAATCCTTTTTTTCTCGAATAGGCGTTGGACGAACGAAGGAAGACAAAATCATGAAACATTTATTCTTCAATATATATACAATTGCTATACACTCAATTCTTTGTAGAAATGAAGTAAGAAGAATAAGACTATTTAGAAGGTTTTGTTCTTTAGATTGGAACCAATGGGTGAGTAAAAACAAGGGTATGTTTGTTTAAAGCCGTATTAATTTATACTTGATTTTGACTTTCTGTAAAAAAAATCAACAGTCTACTAAGACTCCTTCGGTATATAAAGATCTTTATGACTTGTATGAAATCAAACATGAAAATGGTGCAAGAGTGTAGCCCAGGTTCTACTATTTAGTCATTTTAACATACAAGTGATTGTATGTAGAATAGTAAATCATAGATGAGCTGGAGAGTTTGTAAAGTTTCTATTCGATGACGTAATTATAGTTTCCTATAAGCATTTTTGTCTAGTGTTTAGCACCTCAGCCTAGTCGTCTCATGCATCTACATGTATGTATGTATACGCATCTTCATTCTTAACCCGGTGTGATATATGTTATGTGTTAACATAGTCATCATGGGTAAAACTTATCACACCAATACCATTCCAGCGGAAAAAGTTTTCATAAGATCTCATAGGTTCATCTTCTTGTGTTCTTTCACCTTTTTCCTTCATTTATAAATCATTGTCAAAGTATTCCAGATCATCTTAGCAGTTTTACATCTAGAGATTGTATATGTATGGCCAATGGGGGGTTGTGAAGAGCATTCACCAACCTACTCATATCATTTGACATAAAATCGTTGGTGTCTTTTTCAGTCCAGGAATGAGCAAGTCTAGTTTGCAATCTTTTCAACTCATTTTACTCCAGGTGTGGTGGCTTCTATTGTTGGCAGGATTAGACCTTCTTCAAAAACCTTAAATCATATTGTAATCAATTGTCATAAAAACACAGCTCTATGCTTCCATGTAGAATAATATGTACCATAAAACATAGGACACCTCTTAATCGCCATAAAAGGGGTTTGAGAAGCTTTGTTACATGTATACGACAACTTTCATACTTTTTCAAACTTGAATATCTTGAACCTAACACAAAGTAGTTGATTATTATCTACTTTATATCCAACTGTTTGAAGCTTTAAAGATTATCTAGAGTTTATGCATCGATAAAACTCTAAACCAAGGCTGTCAAGATCGCGATCCCACCTGGGATCGTTTTTGTCTTTGCAAGATCGAGATCGTAAGATCGGATTGGGAATAAAATCGGGTCATCTTTGAAGTAAAAGGAACTCACCGATCTAATAATTATTCAGAAAGCAAAAGGAACGATCATCTCGATAATAATTGTCGTCAAGAGCAACGTAACAAAGGTATTCCCAACAAATCCCATCCTAATTTTCGTGAGGAACATAAGTCGTTTTCATCAATCTTTGTTTCTAATATCCCATGGAATGCGTCGGTCCAAGATCTTTGGGATATTTGTAACAAATGGGGTGTGATGATCAATGTTTACATAGCTGCAAAGAGATCCAAATCGGGTCATCGATTTGGTTTTGTACGTTTTATAAACGTTAATGATATCAATCAGTTAGTTTCCAATCTAAGAACGGCATGGATGGGTGGTTTTCATTTATTTGCCGATGTGGCGAAGTATGGTCGAACTTATAATAGACCTGTGGAACGTTCTGGGGACGGCAAACCCAGTGTAGGTTCGAACTCTCAATCTGTTAGTATCAACGAAAATGTTTTTCAGTCTTTTAACTCGTATGCTAAAGCGGTCCTGGGCAACAAATCAGTGGACATGTCGGGCAAATACGGTACAAGTAATGCTGGAGCAGAATCTGTGGGGGTGTCGGATTGTAACAAGGTATATAAGGAAGCGGGTAATGAAGCGGTGATGTCTATCTCGGTAGACGATTGTATTGATTTGGATGGTAAGGAGCGTAGTATTCTTGCTAAAGTTAAAGATTTAAGTGTCATTTCAGAGCTTCTAAAACATATGTCTTCTGAGGGATTCGATGATGTTGGTCTTAGATATGTTGGGGGACGTTGGGTTTGGTTGGAATTCGACTCTATGGATCAAGTGGAAAGCGTCAAGACTTCAAAGGCGTTAAAAGAGATATTTTTGGAGTTCAAAGATGTTTCTCACGATTTTATTCCAGATGAAAGATGTGTTTGGATAGACCTGGTGGGTCTGCCATTGGCATCATGGGCTCCAGAGGTTTATAAGAAGTTGGGTGGTCGGTGGGGAAGCAGCGTGTTTACGGATATGGTAAGTGATGGACCAATGTCTCATGGGAAGGTTTGTGTCCTTACAGAGTCTTTACATCGTGTGATAGAGTCCTTTATAGTTTCATATCGTAATCGGACTTATCGTATTATCGCTACTGAGTTTGCATATTGGGCGCCCAATATTGAATCGATGGAGGTCAATTCCGAGTCTAATCCTCTGGAAAGGAAGGATGCAGAGGGTCCTAGTTTGGATGAAAGTTTGGAAAATGAGGAGCATTTGGATGTCGATAGTTGTGATTCAGATTCCCCTAAGAATGTTAACAATGATTCGGTGTCGCCTTCTAGTCGGGTTTTGCGAGAGGAGGATGTTCGTGGGGTGGAAAGTGATCTTGTGGACTCCTTTGAAGAAGGCGAGATTCGTGATGATTCGGTCTTGTATAATGATGGGTGTATTAAGGATTGCATGGAAAAGAATTTGGAAGATGATGCTGGTGAGATTCTTGGAGTTCATTCTCAGGGTGATTGTGGTAATGTTACCACTGATGATAA
Source organism: Tanacetum coccineum (assembly GCA_026074375.1). NCBI lineage: Eukaryota > Viridiplantae > Streptophyta > Magnoliopsida > Asterales > Asteraceae > Tanacetum > Tanacetum coccineum. Next base: position 38,076 of record BQNB010012661.1, read on the forward strand.
TGAGGATGTTACGCCAGTTATTGCTCCTGAAAAAGACTCCATCATTGCGCCTCCATCTACACCCCCGGGTAATGATTTAAATATTGCTGGGTCTGGTTCTTCGTGGATTGATTATATTTTGGTCTCTAATCTAGTGACGAGAGGAGAGTTGATAAACGATGGGAGCTTATAGTGACCCCATGGGAAAATATATACGGGGTGTTTTTTTTTCTCTCTTATCGCGCATTACGTTCGTGGAAAGATTATTTTCTAGCGATCTTCTGATTTGGAGTTATTTATGGCAACGTTAAATGAAGCTTTCTTCTGTCATAATGCCTTATCGAGACAAAAAAAGGAGCCAGTTAGATCGCTTTTTGTATGATGCTCGGGGGTTCGGTTTCAGTTCATGGGCAGGTTATTTCAGTTGCTCCATGGTGGGATCTTTCTTATTCTAATAGTCTTTGGGTGTTTTGGCGAGTTCGTTTCGTTAGAAGTTTTCTGTGTCCTTTTCGTTCTTTTGTTAGTTGGATCGTTTTTGCGTGATATCGTCTGCTAGTTTCTTTTAGCCCTTTTTTATTAAAATTCATTTGCCGTTCAAAAAAATAAATGTACATCTTGTTTGAGACAGAAAAAAATAAACCAAATAAAAGCTAAACTTACTTTAAGTGAACAAATAATCTTCAAATGTCCTCGTCCATGTGTCATATTTTGGAACCGCTTCATTACATCTGACATAGTTTAGAAAGTCTTCACTAATTCGATTCCGCAAATTAGACTTTATAATCTTCATTGCAGAGAAATATCTCTACTTTTAGTTAGGAACATTTTGGAAAACTTAACTAAAAAATCTTCGCGTTTTAAGTAACATTTGTTATAAAAATCTAAAAGTGAAGGTTTTTAAAAATAGATGTTTGCCTTCATAGTCTACTAAGCTGGTTTGGTTTGTGAAGGCATCGGTAATGAAATAAGATTCCGATTGTGTCATGCTGGATATTAGCTTTCAAAGCTCTGCTCGTGAAAGGAGCACTCATCCTTCGTGTCAAGCAGAACTAAACTCGTTCGAACTCGAGTAGCTTGTTAATTACTTGACTAGTCAATAGCCTATGTTCTTCAAATACATCAGTCTCAACTCCTGAGTTTCACACTTTCACACATCAAAGTTGTTTTCATTCACTATAATATTCTTATCGAGTGAAGATCTTCTAAAGTTGATACGAACATGTCCGGTCATGTTTTTCACAATCAAAAGGAAAATTAGGTCCCTAGTGTTTTGTTTATATGAGAATATTACCGTTCATGTTCATATTAACTTGATATTATCATAATTCTTTTTTTTAAAGGCAACAAGAAATAAAGGCAGTCTTTTAGTGATGTGGATATTACAACTGCTTCTCCAACTAGACGAATAATATTTTTGGCTGACTTAGAAGTTAGAACACTGATTTATTGAAAAATTTTCACTATACGTGTGAATCAAAACTTATATAATCGTTTCTAGCATACTACTCATGAATTTAATATTTAAGACGCGTAGTGTCACCAACCAAAGCTATTTACTTTTAACTAGTCTTAAAATAATATGACGAGATAGAACTGTACGTTATTTAACTAGAAAATTGTTTCCTTGACCTTTTTGTTTCTATATTTTAGAACACACGTACCTATGTTGCCGTGAAAAAATATATTGTCACGTCACCACACAAAGAACCCACCGGCCAACACATAGCCTACTAAAACACAAGTACAATACACAAAAAATACCCACGGCGTGGGCTGGTGTTGACAATGCCAACCCTTATGACACCATGTCCGGTACTGGTCTCGTGCCATGAGTGTCGCATTTTGAGATGGCGCTAGGATGCCAAGCCCTCTTGATAATCAAAAAGTAATTTTTTTTTATGTCTGACAATTTTAGAAAGTGATCGACCATTGATATGCGTAAATGTTTTTAAACTTGTAGATGTTAATTTATGTTGTAAAAGTGCGGTTCGCGTCTATATTTGTTATGGGCCCCGACACCTGTTTTCTACCCTTGTAAAATCTCCACTATAACCTTTTTATAAGACATATCTAAAAACCCACTTAAAAAAAACCCCCACCGCCATCCCTGGCTATGCACCTATAACACGGAATCAATGGTACAACATAACAAGCATGGCAGCGCTAAAAGGCAATTTTGAAACCTTATAAATGCTTAAGGTCACTAACCGTGCCCTCTTAAAGGCATCGTGTAGTACCATAATTTTCAACTAATTCATGTTTACTCAACTGCCACATTATCGAATCTGCCAAATATATTCCAAATCGATTTTAATGTTTCTTGATAAAAACGAATAAGAGAAAAACAAGGCAAATAAGAATGAAAAATTAGACGAGTTGAGTTGGAAATGGGCAGTCATTGAAAAGATAAAACCACCTAATGGCCAAAACCAATCCTCCTAACATATAATCACACGCAACCAAAATAACGAAAGAAGAAAAAAAAGGATTCACAATCCATCATCAAGTACATCTACTCTCGAACCAGCGCCAACTTCTTTATGCATCATTCCCCCTTCACTGAAAAAGAGAAGAAACACAGATTAACATTATACTTGTCACAAAGTAATAACAAGGATGTTCAAGCTATTATCGGGACAATAAAACTGTGTTTTGGACAAAGTGTCAAAGTTAACGGCCATATTTGCAATTATGTTTTTAAAATTTCACTCAGAACAGCTCAATGCTGCATATTCACACTGTTTTTTGTAATTTTCACAACAATAATGGTAACTACACGAAATGCAATTTGACTGTAGTTTGTATCAGTATTGGGGGTAGCAGCAATCACTAAACTATTTATTACTGCTTTCAGCATGTAATAGGGCGATCCCAAAATACAGCTGTTCACTAGACTGTTCCAAAATCCCCTATGAAAAATCTACCGTTTCCGAGATGAATGAAAAAACAAACTCCATTCGTCCCTAAATAAGCGAGGCATTGCCTTCTTATCCTACTTTGGAAAAATTCCACCAAATTTTCCACTATTAAATCACTGATATATAATTTGGACCCATCCGTTTTTTTTCTGTTTTGTTATTATTAAAAGGAATATAACTTTGACAACAGTGAAACAATTGATACAAGATATGCAAATGAGCAAATCAATTTATTTTGGGCTGGAGGGAGTAATATGGAATAATTTAGGTAAGCTTCGCTTCTTAAAGTCAAACGATATGATACATTTAGCAACCAGGAACATAAATAAAATTGCACAAAGAGATAAGAATGAACCATCACCTCGCATTTCTCGGCATCTCACCACCAGTTTTAGTAGCCTCCATCTGCTTGTGTGAATCTTCTGTAACATGCAAAAACATAGTGTCAAGTTACGGATTTAATATGATTGCAACTGTTGTAAGATGAATTATTAATTCTTGATTTACTTTCTGAAAATACCGGCCATATGCGAATTACCAAAATTTAAAAGTTCAGAAATTTATGAGCAATAAGTTTAGTCGGTGGGGTTTTGCAACTAGTAATGTTTTTAAAAATGTAATGCGAAGGTACAATGGCCTAATCAAATACATAAATGATTACTCTACCTCCTTCTCTGGGATTGTCTGAGGTCCACAAGGTGAGATTGTCCCTTATAATGCTGCATATTCAATGTACTTTCCTTGTTCGACTCACTAATTCAAGGTATCAAGCTCTGTTAGTGCTTCATCTAAAGCCTGTTTGCTTGGTGACTAAAGCCCTAAGAAAGTTAGAGGAACCATACTAAACTAATATTCAACATGCAAGTTGTGCAATATCAGCTTATCTCCTATAAGGATTTAAAAAGGCAATCTCTTTCAGCTGAATTCATAATTTCTTAATAGAAGACAGAGAAATTTAGAGCTAGTCCCAACCGAATGGGATGTGTAGGAGGCAATTCAGCTTCTGCTGTTTTTGTAGCTGCCTGAAAGCATTAACAAGAGAAAACAAATAAAGTCATATCAACCAGGAATGAAGAATAAAGCTTGTGTGCTTTACAAGAAAAAAACATTTGGTATTTGCTTTCTCTTAATTAATATCAAGACACTTTTAAAATTACTAGGAGCTCGAAGTGCTCAAACCTCTTCGAGAAAATAACAACTCAAATGAAAATTTATGAAGCAGTGCGCATTCCCTACACCCTCATGGCCAGCTAGATCAAAACAAGAAATTTTTTCCTATTGATCAATTGAATGCAAAAAGACCACGTAAAGGACTTAAGTAACCCACATATATTTCAATACATAAAAAATTACACATTAAATAATCACTTTCAAGGTTCTAGTTGTTTAACTTTTGTACTAGAAAGCTTCATTTTGTATTTTAACCTAATTTACCAGATAAAAGAAAACAGATAACTACATGCTGATATGCTATGGTGCAAGCACTATAGTGAGCCCACACTAGTACCTGCATCTCCAAGAAAAAAAAGGGACAAGGTGGCTGGGGAGAAGGTAACTACATAATATAATTCAAGCTATGGAATGGAGATCATATTTTTTAAAAAAATATAAGACATTTAGTAGAACACTATAGCTCAGATGTCACCGAGGTAGGAACCAAGCTTACTGTCACTTAGTAAAAAAGCATATGGAGTATGGGACCAAGCAAAGCATCGCCAAGACTCGAGGACTATTTTGAAAATATTTTAGATCAAATGCATCATTGCGCACTCAAATAAGCCATAGTTTTCTTAGAGGTGAAAGATAAACTAATTGTTTCAATATTGGAGTTTAGATTAATTAATGAAATATACCATATTCTGAAAAAAGCTCAACTACAGAAAATGCAGGTCGTCGTACTCATATGCTTTCATTGAAAGATCAGCAATCGTCTTTCTTCTGTCATTACCAGACTTAGAATTCCAGCCATATATCTGTAATAATCCCCTTTCCTGAAAGAAAAAAGAATATCATCCCATTAAAACTAATACAAAGCATGAAATTATTATATTGAAGAAACAAAAGCGGTATCACAAGGACAAGCGGCAGCTGTAAGAGTATAGTTTTTTAAGTTCATTTTAGCCTTCGTAAATCGATAAAGCACATTATGTATTTCATTTTACCTCTAATAGGGCCAAACATATGAAAGATGACCTATGAAAAGAACACGCAAACCGCATTTTGAAATCGGAAGTCAGATAAAAAACGATTCAAGTTTCATAAAAGCCAAAAGTTCTATTCCAATCCACAACTTTGATTCAATGCTCAAATGCCTTGGATAAATTAGCTATATTAAAATATATCTTTATAAAGCAGGAAATTATGTAATTTTCGGTTTTCGAACTTACATCTTGTAGTAGAAGACATTTGATTCACCAGATTCACCAGATGAAGGAATGAGATGCTCATCAATAACCTTCATGATATCATTGCAAATGGTATCAAGCTCCGATTCAACCTTGTTTCGATACTCCTTGATCTTTTTGACATTCTGATCATTTCCTCTCGACTCCTCCTTCTGCTCAATCGAAGATAAAATCCTCCACGAAGCTCTCCTAGCACCGATCACATTCTTGTAACCAACTGACAACAAATTCCTCTCTTCAACTGTCAACTCCACACCCATCTTTGCAATGTTCTTCATTGCTTCCACCATCTCTGTTAATATCAGATAGCAACAAGAACAAAATCAAACCAAATTTATAACAAAAAGTAAATCAAAGAGACAAAAAAAAAGGGTTTTGCTTATTATACCATTATTGTTCGTTTCATTTGTCCCGTTTTAGTCAACTGTACGAGTTTTTTTACATTGAATTCATTAGAGAATGTTGTAGCTTTTAATACCAAACTCCATACTATACACTGTTAATACCAAAGTACCGGTTTTCAAAGACGATAACTTTTATACAGATTTATGTATAAAATATATAAATAACATTACAACCAAGAAGCTAGTATTACATCGACTTTAACTTGACACCATCGACGATCCTAAACTTACAACACCAACAACCGACCTAAAAATTACATCTCTCTGGACCATAAAGGGAAGACGCTCAACTCAAGGTAAAAAACCGTGCCATCAAACCGCAAAAACAGGAGACCAGTACATCAAAAACATCTTTCCAATGATCCAAATTTTGAATTAAAATAATAACATCCAAATTAGTAAAGTGACCTATAAAAAAAACCAATTTAACAAATAAAACAAACACTAATTGATTAACAAAAAAAATATCATTATTAGTTAGATCAAGATCTTGTAATTAAGCAAATCAAAGTCTACTAAATCGAAAAGTGCATTGGCCACTTGTACAGTACAAGTAATAAATCGATTAATCATATAGTAAAACAATACAAAAGTCATAAGGATGATATAAATTAATTAAGATCAAGAAGTAAAGCATTAAACTTAAAACTATTAAAATATAACAAAAATACTAAACTAAAAAAAAAGAAAAAGTGTAAGATCAAATTTGACAGACCATCATAACGTTCAGCTTGTTCAGCAAGCTTAGCAGTGTAGACAAACATCTCACGTTCACCAGCCATGGATGGATCTCTTTCTTTTTCTTTCTGTCTGTTTTTTTTTTAAGGTTTTTTTGTGTGTGTGAGAGAGGAAAAAGAAAGTTTGTTTTTTCTAGCTTTTGGTTTGGTCGGAGGAGACAAATATTCGGTCGGGAAATAGACGTCGTTGATACAAACTTTTTTTTTACTAAAGTCTTTTCAGAAGTTTTTTTTTTCTTAATTTAAGAAAAAAAACCATAAAGTTTCCAATTCTGTCGGATCAAGATATATGAGAGGTGGATCAAGCAAATATTATTCTTATCTTGACAAATTTAGGATAATCAAAAAGTATGGAGACTGCTGTTTTTAAGAAAACTTACGGCAAGTGAATGTGTGCAAGTGTGCTCCTTATGAATTGCATGTGTAAAAGTGTCTAATAACAAGTATATAGAAACTATAAAAGACAAATGACGAAATAAGTTACTCAAATCAAAATAGATATAGTACTAAAAAACATCATAAGATCTAATGAGAATTACAGGCAATGTACATAAAAAGCATTATACCGCATGAGAAAACAACATAAAGGATATAAAAAGCGGAAAAGAGACAAAGAGGACATAAGCATAAATGTATAATAGGCAGGGGCGCATAAAAAAAGCAAAGAGAAAGGGCCCAAAAGCCAAAATACATCCAAGAGCTAAAGGTGCGTCAAATATGTGATCAATACTTAGGGGAAAAAAGCGAATGAAAATGGGCTATTTATTTCCTGACAAGCCTAAAGAATATATATTGGAGCTCTAAACTTAAAATATAGTGGAATTAAGCGACTTAAAAATGGCCCATAAAAGGCAAAACGCAAAAATCTACCTCAAGGACCGTAACTGCCTAGATCGTCCAACCTCCTTTTAAATCTTATCTCCACACGTTATCTACAAGGGTAATGTCCTTGGACAAAAGAAGCTCCCTTCATGCCAGGCTAAGTCTATCCTTCCACCTACTTGTTTTGGTCTACCTTTTCTCCTCAGGTCGTCGATATCAAGCTTTGTTATTCCCATCTTAGTTACGAAACAATAACTACAAAGTTATAAATTTAATGACTATGGCTTTGTAAGCAAAGTAATGTATTTTGGTTCTTTGAATAAGGTTTTGTGTAAGTAAAGATAGACAATAAGTAAAAGGACACAAAAAAATAACTTTTTATGTTTAACTCTTTTTATTAAGATTATACCCCACTGTATGCGGAACTAAAATGGGGATTGAATGACAATGTGTGTTTGTGTGATCTCTTCACTAATAATTTTGCATAAACCTAAAGTGTTATGTAAAGTTAACTACTATGCTAACCAACTGAGATCACTCAGGGACTTAGTAGATTTGGAGGAGTAAATGTTTGTGAAAGTTACGACTTTGAGTGCACAAAACTTAAGCCTTACTCTGTACAAAAACTTTCTGCCATAAACAGATTTTTAGTTTAGATTTATATGCTTTCACTACGCTCCACCGCTAATACACTCAATTATCCAGTGGGTGAAAGAATGAGATAACCATAGAACTCCACCAACCCACTTAAATTTGATATAAATAAATGTCAACCACCTCCAATGTTATGAAATGAGTCGAAGATGCCCTTGAAGCTACTGTGTAGAAGATGCTCACATATATAGAGAGAGTACACTGCCTAACGCTAGCCGCATCACACTATGCCTATCGACTCCTTCAGCGCACGCTCGGACTCACTAACTCCTCGTGGCGCGCTATCGCGCGACCCCCCCCCACACCCACGCCTCCCCACTGCACACTGTACCCACCGCCGCGGCACTGCGCACACCATACCCCCTCATTCACTCGCCGCCCCCCCCCCCCCCCCCCCCCCCCCCCACCCCCCCCCCCCCCCCCACCCCCCCCTCCCCCCCCCCCCCCACCCCACACCCCCCTCCCCACACCCACCCCCCCCTCCCCCCCCCCCCCCCCCCCCCCCCCCCCCCCCCTACCCCCCCCCCCTCCCCCCCACCCCCCCCCCCCCCCCCCCCCACCCCCCCCCCCCCACCCCACCACCCCCCACCCCGCCCTCCCCCCCCCCCCCCCCCCCTCCCCCCCCCCCCCCCACCCCCCCTCCCCCCCACCCCCCCCCCCCTCCCCCCCACCCCTCTCCCCCCCCACCCCTCCCCCTCCCCCCCCCCCTACCCCCCCCCCCCCCCCCCCCCTCCCCCCCCCCCCCCTCCCCCCCCCTCCCCCCCCACCCCTTCCCCCCCCCCCCCCCCACCCCCCCCCCCCCCCCCCCCCCCCCCCCCCCACCTCCCCCCCCCTCCCCCCCCCCCCCCCTCCCCCCCTCCCCCCACCACCCCCCCCCCCCCCCCCACCCCCCCCCCCCCCCCACGCCACCCCCCCCCCCCTCCCCTCACTCTCCCCAGCCTCCCCCCTCCACCACCCTCCTCTCCCCCCCCTCCTACCCTCCCCCCCACCCCCCCCCCCCCCACCTCCTCTCTCTCCCCCCCCTCCTCCCCCCCTCCCCCCCTCCCCTTCCCCCTTAGCGTCGCTCCGACAGCTACCCGGCCACGATACATCTCGCAGCTTGGACCCTCGCTATCACGTCCACGCCTTCCCCCTTCACTTCCCCGCAGCCCCACCCGCCCCTCCCCCCTTTTTCACCCCCCCAGTCCATCCTCCCCTATCCCCCCCCGTCACCCTTCAGGCGTGATCTACACCGTTTGTTGGCTGGAAGTTCAGTGAGTCTCATTGCCACAACTCACCTGAAAACACATCTCCTTTTTTTTTGGTCAGGCTTCATTCATGAGAACCACCTCAACTGAATGATATGTCTTTTCTTGTAAACTCCGCTGAGCATCTTGGAATGAAAGCCAACTTCCGGAGAAATAGAGTAATTAGTGAAAGTGAAATGTTTCACCTCAGTGACCTTGAAATGTTAATGGTTATTAACAATTGGGATATTTTGTATTAATTCTAAGTAATGTAATCATTTAGACACTGATATGGGCCCTAACAGCTTCGTCTTGAAAAGAATTATTAGAAATTGATGTTGATTGGAATTGATTGATGATTATAATTGATAATAGCCCAACATATATTATAGGATACAGGAAGGCTCTAGCTGTCTAGACTATGGGCTTGGGACCCAATGGGGGATGATTACACTAAAATATACAAGATGTACCTTTAATACGCCCCCGACTGGATCTGAAATCAGTAAACAACAGGTATGAGAGTCCTTTGTGAAGTATTACGTTAACGAAATCGAGGAAGGGACAATGAAGAAATCCAAACGTGTCCATTGCGCTTACTACTTTTCCTTACTCCTATACTTCCACACATGAACTCGCTGATCTGTTCAATGCTATACGACTCATTTAGATCCATATGTTAATATTATTTGTTTGACGTGCGTTTGTTGATGTTGCCACTGGGTCTTTGGCAGACATGTATACGGCATGACATTATCATAGTAGACCAATGTCGCTTGTGAAAAGTGAGGTATTGTAGCTCGACGAAGGAAGGTTAGGGGGGGGGGGGGGTGGGGGGGAATCTAAGATGTTTCAGTAAGCATTCGCAACCCCTCGGTATTCAGCCTCAGCACTAGAACGAGACAACGTGTCCTGGCGTTTGGAGGACCACGTCAGGAGGTTGTCACCAAGGGAAAACACAGTAAGTAATCAGAAGTAGACGGTACGTAGCTGGACAACTGCCCTGTCGCATCAAGAGTAGGCAATAGGTTGTGATGTAGTAGACGAAAAATAGCTTGTAATCACAAAGATTAGTGGTTCCTCGAAGTTACGAAGAAACATGTTTCATAGATTAAAGGTGTGGCTCTCGAGGATCATGCATGTAAAGACATAACTATTGAACTGCATATGATAAATCGGGTCGGGTAAAGGTGAGGTACTGAAGTGCTCCGGCAAGGCTGCAATATAAAGTAGGATCATCGATCGGTGATCCTTCAGGTCCAAGCTTCTTCTTTAGGTTTGTTCAACTATGTGCTCAACTAGAGTCCTAGCAAGAGTTAGTTAATAATTAAGCATATGTGCCCGTCAAGAGTCTCTGGTAGCTTGAATTTCGTCAGAGACAAGAATATGCAGATGTAGTTATTGGTCGGTGATATACGAGAAAATAGTTGAGTGGGCCAAGGTCTGTCATAGCAAATTCCGCATGTAGTGAAGAGATGATACATTGCAGGAGCGAAGTAGAAGAAGAGCTTTGTAAGTGATGTTATCATCCACATATAATAGTAAGTTAGCCGTGTCTGGCCCTTTGTAAAAGATGAAAAGAGACGAGTCGGTTTTGCTGGGATAGAAACCGGCTCGAATAGCATAGCTAGAAAATCGCTGAAACCAAGCTCGGGGGCCTGCTTAAGGCCATAAAGCGACTTCTGTAGAAGGCAAACATAATCAGAATGAGCTGAATCAGTAAATCCTGGTGGTTGGTGCATGTAAACTGTCTCTGTAAGATGTCTGTGAAAAAAATGCATTTTTACGTCTAACTGATAAATAGGCCACTGTCGAGAAACTGCAAGGCTAAGAACAGTCCGAATGGTAGCAGGTTTGACAACAGGGCTAAATGTCTCATCGCAGTCGATGCCTTGTTGTTGACTATGACCATTTGCAACTAGTCGGGCTTTGTACCGACTTAATGACCCGTCAGCATTATATTTGTGTTTGTATAACCACATGGAGCGGACAATGTTGACATTTGGTGGGCGAGGAACAAGCACCCAAGTTTTATTGTCGATGAAAGCTTTATATTCGTCACGCATATCCTGTTTCCAGTTAGGATCTCGTAGGGCATGGAAAGAAGACTTATGGATGAGGGAGGAGGTGGTAACATGGAAGTTGTATTTGGGGTTAGCTTTCATAATTCCAACTTTAAAACGTGTGACCATAGAGTGTTGCGAGGTAGATGGTGATGGTGGTGGTGGTGGCGAGCTTTTTTGTAGTGGGTGGTTTGGTGGTAGCGTTGTGTTTAGTGGTGATGGTGTTGGTAATGGAGTTAGAGGTGTTGTTTGTGGTGTTGCTTGTGGGGTTGTTTGTGGTGGTGTTTGTTGAGGAGAAGTAGGTGTGGTAAGAATGCGAAGTGTAATGGGGGAGGTGTCGATATTATCATCTAAGAATTGGTACGAGGGGGGTTGAGTTGGAGTCATGGAGTCGAAGGTAAAAGACAGTTTCGTAATGTGAAATGACGGGAAAATGATGATTTTGTTAGTGTTCAGGTCTAAGGCACCGATATCCATGATGAATTGTAAGGGTACAAGAGAAAAGATAGACGGTGTGGTGCGAGGGGGCAAAGTTTGTGCGGTTGGAAAGGTGTAAGGGTAACAAAGGCATCCAAACGTGCGAAGGTGGGTGTAAGAAGTTGGTTTGTTAAATAATTTCGTATAAGGGATGTCTTGTTGATAGAGGTGATGGGGAGGAGCCGTTCCTGACTCTATCTCCTACTTCTGTATATTTTTATATTAGTAGTAAGCGTCAGTAGAAGTAGTGCTTCGACCAATACTCGGGGGAGATGGGCTTGAATGAAAGAGGAAGATAAAGAACGTTACTACGTTAGTGATAGTCGAATCATGCGTCAGATTTGCATTTTGTTGAGGTGTACTGTGGGCACATGAGAACCGAAAATTGAATGCATTGTGGCAAATAATTCATGAAGGGGAGTTGTTTTGTCAAAATTCTTCCAACCAAGATCACATTAGAACAGCTTTTAATTTCACTCGGTTGAATTTGGTTTTTACAATGCACAAAAGTGTCAGATGTTTTGACTGTGCATCAGATTTTTTGTTTAGATGATGGGTAGACCCACCAAAAAAAAAATGTGAATAGTGTGATCTAAGAAAGTACATAGTATTTATATTCACTCATGCTATGAGACATGAGAATGTCCATACAGGTCTGATGAATAATGTCAAAGGGAGATGTGACAATAGAGGTAGATCGTTGAAAGGGAAGTTTTGTTTGTTTCCCTAACTGGCAGGTACGACACAAGTGTTGAGTGTTTTGTTTATTATAAGATACAAGGCCACGTGATGACAGGGTTTGAATTACATTATCACCGAGAGACTGTGCCCAAAAACGTTGATGCCCATAGGGACATGATTATTAGTAAGTACGACAAGGCTGGGCGGGGCATGGGGGGGCCGGGGGGGGGGGGCAACGTGTATGGGGTATGATCACCCGTGTTGTCAAACGCAAGAAGGGTTTTTGACGAGTATGATCATCTTCGTAAAGTGAAACCATAGGATCAATTCAATGGAGCATTTATTATAAGTGCGTGAATTTACGTACAGAATTAAAGGTTTATAATTATATTGGGTTTGTGTGACATACAAATTTTTTAAGGTAGAGTGGGTGATATGGTCTTAGGGTTTTGTTCTGTCCAGAGTGGGTGAAGGTATTGATGATCCATTTCTCGGCAATGATTGAATGAAAATTACGATTAAACAAAAGTGGTTTGAAAGGTTACCGGTGTGAGATGAAGGTGAGAAGTTGCTCCGGTATCCATATACCATTGCTGATCATGAGAAGCCATAAGAACAATTTTTTTTGGATGAACAGTACCCTCGGATGAATAGTACCCTCGGATAAATAGTACTCGTCGATGAATAGTGACGCCAATGAACAGTACCCTTTTTTTTATGGGAGAGAGAGGTAAGGAGCGTGTTATGAGAGAAAAAGAAGGAGAAGATTACGATAAGATTAATAATAGGCTCTGATTACCATGAAAGATAATAAAAAATTGATGTTGATTGGAATGATTGCTTGGTTATAATTGATAATAGCCAACCTATATATAGGATCAAAGGAGCATTTAGACTTGGGCTCGGGCCAATTGGCGAATTTCACTAAATTACATATGTTCTTTAATTCGATCCTCTCCCTATTGGCACCTGTTTATGGTCTCATCCTTACATGAATAAACCATCTCAACCGCCATTCCATCATCTTGTGGATTATAATTTTGACTTCAAGTTCTGCTCTAAAAACGTCGTTAAAAACATGTCTACATGGGTTAACTACAAGTTCATGTTTGCTTAAGCTTCGATGATCGGCATTACTGTAAATCGTACAACCATAGTTGGTGTAACTACAACCCTAAAGCATTTCCCATTTAGCTTTAAAGGGGCCTTTTGATCACATAGTACTCCTGACGCCGCATTTTTACCAACTTGCTCTAATGCGGTGGACTACGTCCATCGTTTGTCCTCTTTGCTCTTGTGTTTCACCGAACATCAATATCTTAAAAGACTTTGTTTGATTGCAATTTCACGTATTATAATATATCAAAGTATGTATTTATGAGAAAATTACAAACACATCCTTGAGGACAAAGATTAAAATGCAATTTAAACATAAAAATATAAAAATATAACACAGTTAAACCGGTAAGGATTACCGGGGTCGTATCCCAAAGAATGTGAATGATGGCCTCGGTTCAGTATTGGACAATGTTATGAATGATTTTCAATTTTTTGATTGATATTTTCTAGGTAAAAACAATTTAAAAACAATTAAATGCAAGGAAAAAATAACCTAAAACACGGGCGAAAATCGGGGGAATGACAAAATAAACCCTAATTAACAACTTTTAACTCTAGAATTTGATTATAATCTTATTCTTTGAGTAAAAAGTATAAAGAGTATTGCTTAAAATTTGAAAACTTAACGATGTAATTTGAAAGAAATCACAAAAAACAAATAACGGGAATCAAATAACCGAGCCCTAAAAGTAAAATGCTCAAAAATAAACCTACGAGAGTAAAACTATTTTTCCTACAGTTTTTAAATGATAAAAGAAAATTTTTAAAAAAAAGATTTATTATTTTTTTCGATTTTTTTTCTATTTTTTATGATTTTTTTAAAGTTTTTTTTTTATGAAAATAATAGTTTAATAAATAATTAACGAATATAAAAATTCTAGAAAAATTTATAAAAATAGCTTAAAATAATAAATCTAGGAAATAAAGCCCGATATCATCAGCTTATTAAATAAGCCACGAAATAAGTTGTGACAGCTTATAAGGCTTATTGGCCAAAAAGAGTATAAGAAATTAATTGAGCAAGAGTCTTATGAAAAAGACCCAAGGGCACAACGGTAGTGTGTGGTGTGTTATAAAGGGTTGAGGTGTTGAGGTCGGGGATTCGAGTCTTGCTCACCCTCGACTTCCACTTCCTTTTTTTTTGTTTTTATAAAAAACTTAAAGAACAAAAGTTGTAGAGGAACCTTTTTAAGCAACTTTAATAAAAGCAATATAAGCAAAAACTTAAAAATAAGCTTTCTAAAAGCTTTTGAAACTTGCTGTCTCAGAAAGTGAGCTTTTGAGGATTAATTAGCTAGTTTACACTTAACTGTGTGCACACAACTCAACTTAAGCTCAATTTCAAATCTAAAAGTTGTTCTAAAAAACTAATGATGTGTATGAGCTAAATTCAATAAGCTAATTTAACTGGAAATACTATAAGCTATCTAAATCCTATGATCTAAGAGGTAAACTCATGAACTAACATGTTAAGCTCAAAAACTAAATAAGCAATTATTATTAATAAGCAAAACCAGGAGCTGAGTTGCAAAAAACTTAACAATCAATTTATTGTATTGATTTAAATCATAACATCCAAACTTATAAGCTAGAAATCTAAATTTAAAAGCTAAGATCTAGTTACTACTGTTTTTGGCTTTTTGAGGTTATTTTATGAATTTTAAAAGCAAATTAATCCTAGAGATTAAGCTAGAGATTTGAAAACAAGTTTTAAACTAACTTATCCTATGTCTAAACTATAAGCATACTTAATTTTAGAAGCTAAATCCTAATTAAGCTAGCTAAAAATTTAAGCTAAAAGGCTACAGTTAGGAACTACAGTTTTTCTTCCTGATGCAATTTGCAAAAGGGTGAAATCCAAATGCAGGTGACCCTTAAGGTTAAACCTGCATTAGACACTCTTAATGAGTGAATTTAAACACAACTCAAACAAGATCCAAACTCACAAGAGCTTGGATCCAAAATTCTCAATTAGCTTTTGAAAACAAACTCCCCTGGTGCAGGAGCTAAAAGATTAGGCCTTAACTTTTTATAATATGAAATCTAACTTGTGAAAATAGTTTTTCTACTCATTTTAAATGAAAATCAAACTGACTCAAATGATTTGCTCAACTTAATTTGACTTTAAAGAGTCAAAACTGCATAATCCAAACACTCCTTAAGCTATTGACAGATTTAATAAAACTTGACTAAATGAAATCTAGCTAGCAAATCTAAAGTACCAGATCTCAAATGGCTTATAACAAGCTTGATAAACATAAATCAACAACTAGAATTAAATATCTACAAATTAAGCTAATTATTTTTGGCTTTTTGGTTGATTTTATGATAGATTGAACAAAACTAAAATCTAAGCTATATTAACTTATGACAGCAATGATCAATTAAGACATAATAATTCATAATAAGACAAGAACAATAAGCACAAAAATAGCAAGATTATAAGCGGTGTATAAGCAAAATTTAGACTTGGAAGGAATTGAAGACAGCAAAGTTTAATGAAACCACTTACAGTCACTTAGCTAAACAAGGTTTAGAAAAACTCGACATTGGAGCATCTACAAGCTCTGGCTATCCTAGATAAGCCAGTATAAGCTCTTGAATTGCTCTTCCATAGTAGCTTCATCCATAAGTCCTCAGTCAATAAGATGGGTTATTGTTAGGGCTGATTTAAGAGTTTGAGTTGATTAAATGACTATTTAGTCAATCACAAGGTTAAAGATTGTAGTGGCTATAACGAGCTTTGCTCGTGGAGATAGCTTGTGACAGAATGTGAACAAAAACATTGAGATTTATAGAGCCTATGAGACTTTATTTATAGGATGAAACTAGATTTCATTGACTGAAAAAGCTTGATTACATTATACTGAAAAAGAAGATTACTTAAGTTTATACAATGAATAAGATATTACAACAAGCTAACACTAAAACTAATAATTTAAGCTAAAAATCTAAACTAATAATGAGACTCCTCGTGGTGGTGTTGGGTAGAGTGGGGCTTTTTATAGGCCCTCCAGTTGAAGCTCTAGGCTCTCAAGGTTGTTTTTACACGCTCCTCTCTAAATTCCTTGCCCTTCATTCCTTCAAATCATGGAAGTCTATCTTTGGCGTTTGATCTCATCTTTAGCTCAACAGTTGCCAGCGTGGCAATCAAGTTGATTGAGACCACCTTGTGTTTCTTCTGATAGTGTACTTCAAGTGTAAATTTGCATTTCCTTTGTGCTTCCTTCAATCTAAACGTGGCATTCCTTTTTGGGAATTGGCCAATGAGAGGCTTAAGTGACGTTTTAACCCTGCCATGTTGTACTTTGACACCTGAATTACCCTTTCTAGCCCTCAATTTAAACTTGCCCTATGATTTGACCTAGGGTGAAAAGGAAGAAGAAGGTGAACAGTAAAACCACTTTTCCCGCTTCTTTTTTCTTTCATAAAGGTGCGTTTAATTTGTGTTGACCCGGGTAAAATCTTATTTGACTTCCGGATTCGGCCGGGTTATATAAGGGAAATGGGCACGGGGGCTCTTTAGTTTTGATTTGTTATAAAAAAGTGAGCTAACAAGTGCTTTTTAAATTTTATAAATAAAAGTTAACGGAATTGTTAGTTTTTTTAAGGATTATTTTTATGATTTGGTTATAAATGAGGGATACTTGTTTGGTAATTTTGGATTTGGGTTTTTTTGTCTTGTTGGGTTTACTTGGGTTGAGTGAGAGTTGACTGTTTTGACTTTGATAGCTTTTCCTCCCGGTTTTTTGCGTTGCTCTTCTGTTCCTGTGTTCGTTTTGCCCGGTTTTAACCGTTTTTCCTGTGATTTTTTGCATCTTCGGCACTTACATCAATCACATAGACAAAAACAAGACAATATACAAGCCTTTTATGCACAGTTTTGGTCTTTTTAGGGTTTATTTTGATATAAAATGGATATGTGTTTTCACACATATCAAAATTTCCCAAACTAAGCGATTGTGTGTCCTCATCGCAATGTTATTATGCCTTATTACCAAATATACATCAACAATTTCACTAAACCATAAACCTTGAAAAGTAGCAAAGAGGTGTTAAGAAATACTAGGGGGGTTTTTTTTTAAATTTAAAAAAAATAAAAACACCTCTATTTCCCATTTTCTAAACCTCTTTTTCAAAATAAATTACATGTTTATTTTTATTTGTTATTTTCTTTACTATCTAGGGATCAATAGTAACAAGTAGATGCATTTCGATTCGAGAAGAATGCCCAAAAAGGAATTAATTAATCGTTCCCGTCCTTTTTTTTCACTTATCCAAACCAAGCTTAAAACAAAATCACAGCTAAATATCAGTAAGGATGCTAACACTACTCATATTTGCAACTTGTGAACCTTTTTACTCCCGACATTTATTATATCTTAAGTGAATGTGCTATTTTGAATTTCAACAATGAGCAACTTTTTACAACTACTTTGCCTTTTACGTTCCACTAAATGAATTATGAGCGTTAAAGGCGAGATCATCCCCATGTAGCGACTTTCGTCTCGGCACATCCCAACCTTGCGGCTAAGTGACCAGGGTTTTGACACCCCACAGAGACTAGTATCGGGACTCACGGACCTTAGGTTTCAACAACTCTCAGGTTTCCCGAATATTCATAGCTTATAAAATAGAATAGTCAAAGTGCTTAAAAAAGCATATTTGAATTTAACAAAAAGAAGTCAATTATTAATTTGATTTTAACTATTTAGACATTTATGCAATTGTAACCCTCGACTTTTTAGAAGGCTGCAACATCGGTTGTGATGCAGGGCAAGATGCAGGAAACTTTTATCAGTCTCGGATCTTTTATTTTACTATGGGCTTTTTTAGAAGATACCCATCGGTTGTGAGCCGGCAAAGAGGTAGTAGATCTTTTTATCCAACCCACATCTTTTATTATATATTTAGGTTTTATCCATTTTAATCATTTTTTTTATATTTAGTTATTTAAAGTGGAAAACTTTTTCTGAAAAATTCAAGTATAAATTTGAACTAAGATTAAAATTTTTGCTATTACTTCATAAAAATTGTTGATTTAAGTTTAATCTTCAAAAACAGCACGTTATATAATCTTGGTTAGAGCTTATGGGAGAAAAAGCAACAAGTGATATACATGAGCTATTAAGATTTCAACTAATCTTTGTTTAGCATTCTACTTCATACTTTAACTCTTTTCATTTTTTCGTTCTTCGCGAAATAGCGAACGCTTAGCTTAATGTTTAAGAGAAACAATAGAGCTCAACACGCTCGATCGGCGTCAAATTTACTCTTTATTCCTTTCCCAGCAAGAAAGTCAAAATTGTGATAAAACACTTATTTTTTTTATATTTTTCTACAAATTAAACTTAAAATTTAAAAAAATTTTGAATTTTTTGCTATTTTTGCGGGAAAACGGGGTACATGAGAACAAAACAATAAGTAGGTAACATCAAATCGATAGATTCCCTCCCCAAACTAAAACGAAACATTGTCCTCAATGTTTAAGGCAGGGTCTCTACGCAAATCTAAGCCGTTTATTAATTATGCAAAGATAAAGTGAATAGATGAGCATGAATAGGATATCGGATTTCCCCAAACTAATTGCAAACAAAGGTTAGGAAGCTCGAGTGAAACGGGTCAAAACACCAAACACGAGGTCTTCAGAAAATTTGGTTGAATCTGCAAACAATCACAAGGGCACAAAACCAAACACAAAGAACGAAAGAAAGGTACAAAGCTCTTCATCAAGCACATTAGATAGAAGCTAAAAAGAAAAATAGAAATGGCTATAAGCATGGGGTGCCTCCCTCATAGCGCTTTGTTTTTTGTCACCGAGGCACATAGATGACTCGATCCCTGAATTCATTGTGTCCTTAGGGAGTATGCAATACGTGGAATAGAAACTTCCCATTAAGACACCAACGGCTCTAGATAAGAAAATAAAAAATGAAGAGATGTCGGGCGTCAAATAAACGGGAATCCTCACTCCGAAAGAGAGAATAAAAGGAGAATCCTCGGGGTAGGTGAAAAATGGGAGAAAAATCTGAACACCTTCTTCTAAGTTGAAACAAGCCTCTTTGTTTAGCACATCAAAGTTGTTTATCACGGCCGTATCAGGCTCCAGGCGAATCTTAACATCTGGTGGTTCTGGAGGAGGTCGAGGAGCTGACGGGTTGTCTTGATGATCAAGGTTAGGTGACTCATGTTCGGGAAGGAAAGTAGAATTATCTTCATCTTCGGAATCATCATTCTCAACACCTAGTGGAATTAAATCACCCGGAACGAGGAAAATATCGCTCTCTTCTTGAATGGGGTCACTATCCTCACGGGGATAAGAGATAGGGGAAAAGACTCGTTTAATTAAACTTGGATAGCCATGAACATTTTCCTGTGACGAGAGTTTAAATCTCACAAATGCAATGTCATAAGGACCAAGATATTCTCCATGTTCTTCTAGCAATCCTCGAAGGAAGGTGTATGATTTCTTCCGGCGAATCATGGTGAAAGAGGATCACCTCCTTGGAGAAAAAAGTAAGTTAATCGAAGTATCATGGATGGATTCATTTTGTTTTGGTTCATGATCGGAAATCACTTCGGGAGCGAGATTATGGGTGGTATCATCACTAAGCAGACTCTCAAGAAAAATTACGTCTCCTTCTGAATCGAAATATCCTTCCATAAATTGAGATGCAACTTCATGGCTAGGAAAAGAGAATGTCTCGATTCATCAATATTGATCTTTGGATCGGAACACTCAAACTGATAGCAAAGGTGTGTGTTTAAGTATACTTGGCTCATCGGAAGTTGAAAGTTTGAAAGTTCTCGTTATTCGTCATCTTCATCTTTCTCCGTTTTAAAGAGAGGATTTAGTTGCTAGAGGTGAAGTTGTATCAAATTCAAAAAGAGGGGTTTTGAAATAAACTTGATTGTTTTTCCTTGAACACCTGTTTTAAGAAGATGTGAGTGGCAATCGGCGAACTCCTCAAGATTTTCACTAGTCTTCACCGGAGAAGAACTAGGAGGAAGAGCATCGGAATGAATAGTGGTACTACCACTAAATGGCTCATCTTTTGAAAAATCCAATGACAGAAATGCTATGAGCAAATTTGCTTGTATTCTTGCTTTTCTCAGTTTGTTCAGCATAAAAGACATGTCAAGTTCATCACTTACCTACTCTTAAGTTAATTTTTCCTCATATAAATCAATGAGAGCTTTTTTTGATAAAACTGTAAAAATCATCCATGTGGTTTAAACATATTTTGGCATAAATCATCCCTGTGTGTTTTAAATGACATAATTACCTTCCATGATTAGTGGTGAGGGCTGATTTTTGCTGAACGTTTCATCGCTCAGAGATGATTAGTGCCAATAGTATCAACTAGGGATGATTAGTGCCAAAAAGTACAAACCACGTGGATGATTTTTGCAGTTTACTCATAAAATTATTATATATAGATGATTAGGGTTGTAATTTCATTATGCTGAATATTATGAATGGTTTAGTGATTTGATATTATTATTGGAAGATAGACCGGTCTCTCAAAAGTTGATCACCTATCCTTATCTCTTAATCGTATCTGGTTCGTATCAGCAACACGTAATTCCTATGAGGTAGTGATGCATAGTTGCATACATTATGCCTAGCACATGCAGGCGTTCATGGAGCAGTCCATGAACGTAACAGAACTAGGGTGACACATCACGTGTCATCCTTGTCTCCTCCTTTGGATGTCCACCAAGTGGATCATTCTCAACTTGTAAATCGCATTTACAGGTTTCACGAAACCTTAAAGGCATCTCTATAAATACAAGACCATTTTCTTTTAAATGGTCCAAGCCACAACCTGTTCTTTCCTTGAGAATAATATCACACTCCATAGTCATCGTGAGTGTTACCCTGCTCGTGACTCTAGTCAAACTTTGAGGTCCTTAACGAACGTGAGAAACTAAACGATCGACTATCCTTAATCGCAATACGTACCATACATGGCGCCGTCCGTGCTATACGATACAATATAGCCATTTTTTCACCTCTTTCCGTTCGTCAGAAAAAGTTTATATCTGTCTGAAAATATAAAACCCTTTTTATCATTTTTAAATTTGAGTCTTTTAAAAACATAGTCAATTTCTATATGAGTTGGGTCCGGGTAGTGACGAAGCCAGGATTTTGGTTTCGGGTGGGCCAAATATGAAAGTAGCACTTGACAAGAAAGTAACATTATTACTCCGTAAAGAATAACTCCAAGTTAACAATGTAAACACGCAAGCAGAAAGCAAAAAACAATTGTTATTGTTAAGAAAATATCATATCTAATTTAATTGTGATCAAAATGATACAACAAACCAACTTTTTTATAAACATTTATATAATTCCGAGTATATGTCAGCAAATAAAGTGGGATAGGCCAATTACATTTTAATGGATCAATTTACTCAAATGTGGAGAATATAAGTAAAAGAGTAAACTGCAAAAATCATCCAAATAGTTTGTAGTTTGTGGCACTAATCATCCCTAGTCGATACTATTGGCACTAATCGTCCCTGAGTGGCCAAATGTCTAGCAAAAATCATCCTTATTGGGGATGATTTTTGCAAAATGTTTAACAATTTTTTTTGCAAAAATCATCCATCTAGGGATGATTTTTGCCGAAGGTTCCACCACTCAGGGATGATTAGTGCCGTTAGTATCGGATAAGAATAATTAGTGCCACAAACTACAAACCACAAGGATGATTTTTGCAGTTTACTCTCAGTAAAAATATTGGTAATCTTGGGGTGGGCCTTGGCCAACCCAACATATAATGTAGCTCCGTCCCTGAGTCCGGTAGTATTCTTTTACTAAAATATGAAAAAAAATGTTTTAACCCGCTAGAACCAGCAAAACCAATTAACCTCTTACACATGTACTTGTCTTGCAGAAACCCAATTTTTTTATACTTTTCCAAGTTAACCTAGTTCATCGCGTGTATATGTGAGTGATGAACTTGAAATACACATGTTCGGTCCAAATTCAAAGTTAGAATATAGGAAATAAATGTTTGAGCCCTAGAAGGCCACGTATGATCATCGGGTGAGATTATAAGTGATGAACTAATTCATGTCTGACACACACTGCGCTAACTGCTTGAGCCCTAGCAGTTTATCGCGTGACATATGAGTTTATCGCGTGATATTCGCATTGGAAAACACAATCGATTTAACAACACATAACTATGAATGATAATTACATGACAACACAACTTTATTTTTGTATATATAGAATTTGAATTCAGGTTTGCATGTATAAGATAGTCTTTATCATCTATGAGATATGCATAGCCAAAGAGAAAAAACTACTCCGTAGTGAATTAGAAGAGTTGCTAAGTTCATTTGAGAGATTGCAAAAGTTGTTGTGTTTTTGATAATCGACTAAAAAAGAGTTGCTAAGTTCATTTGGTGGTGAGGTGGTGAAGTGGTGTTGTGCTTGTGCAGACTGTTGTGGTGGTGTTTGCGTTGTTGCGGCGGTTGTGTGGTGGTGTTGCTGCGGTGGTTGTCTGGTTGTTGTTGGTGACTGTGGATTTTAATTGTTTTATTTTAGGTGAATACGGAGAATTACGAGGTATATTTTGTGTGTGTGTTCAATTATCATTATTGTTTATTTGTTGTTTATATGTGTAGTAATATATAGTTTTATGTTTTTGTTAATTTAGGATCCTGCTGTTTCTTTGACATGTAGAAGTAGGTTAAATTTGATTAAAGTCATTAGAGAAAAAATTAGTAACACTCCACGGGAAGAATTATTTAGGAAGACTTGTTTTGGTTGGTTTTTAGATCTAGATGAATCGCCGTAGAATTGTGTTTTAATAAGTTGGGTGTTTAGATGGAGAAACAGAGATTTTTCCTTTGGCTTACCATCTAGGTCATGATATTCAGATACAATTTTGGAGGGAGAAATTTTGCCTCATAACTGGGTTAAGGTTTGGGGTAGATTTTAGTGATCTCTATTCAGAGGGTCTTATTCCGTTTAGGCGAAGAGTGTTTGATTCAGCTAAAGATGGTAAACCTATAACAAATCAAAATTTAGAAGCAAAGATTAAGAGCGAACAATTTTATAGAATAAACGACCATGATGCTGTTAGCCTTTGTTTGGTAGCCATTATGCAGTTGGTCTTATTAGGTTTTGAGCTCAGGTATAATGTCCCTGATTGGATTTTAAGGTTAGAAAATGATAGAGATGGGTGGGACATGTATCCTTAGGGTTTGAATGTTTGGCCGGCATTGTACAATCAATTAAGGAATGCAAACGTTAAACGTTGGCAGCCCATATATGCCAATGAGCAGGAAGAAGATGATGATCATACTACGTATTCGTTAATTGGCTTTACATGGGCTTTCAAGGTATGTCATGTGTTAATTTATAATATTTAAGTATATGTATAACGTTAACAAATTGAAATAAGTAAATTTTTTTAGACATGGATATTGGAGTCGTACCGAGTAGGGGCGCATCATTATTATACACGTCACGAGCGTTATCCTAGAGTAGTTTCTTGACATTCCAATAAAATGTTTTATTGAAGCATGCTCTGGCCTTTTTTCATGCGAGTCTTTATTAATTATCTAGTTTATTAATTTGATTACGTATTTTATTTCATAGTTAATGTCTTTTTTATTTTAAAGGGACGTCGACCTACTCCAAGATTGACCCCAAATGACTTAGAGGCTAGAGCGGACTGCTGGGTTTCTAACAAGGCTTACTTTGATGGGCATATTCGTGAACCACCACGAATAACGCGGTCTGTAAACCAACATACTCAAGATGATGTTCCAGTAGACTTTTATCGACGTTTAGAGGAACAAGATAGGGCATTGAAGGAATTGATGCAAAAGAATGCTGCCCACAAAGAAATGTTCAACAAAATAAATACGTTTATGCAGGTAAATTGTTAACATTATATTTATGGGGTTATGTCACACCCCGCCAAGGCAGAAACACGAGGCGTAAACAAGAATGGATATCATCACAACACATGGTGTCTATACAGAGAATACTAAAATGAAAACTAAAGTAAAGCAAAGACACAAAGTGTCATAACAATACCCAAAACCTAATGGTGTCTTTATTAATGAGAAAGAGGTCTCGTCAATAAATGACATGCAGAACATAATCCAAACAATAAACATAAACAAACTCAGGAGCGAACTCCAATGCAATCCTAGCAGTCGCTCTAGCCACTTCTCTTAACCTCAATATTCTCATGAAGCTCACCTGAAAATGATGCTTAAAAACGTCAACACAACGGTTGGTGAGAGTCATAGGTTTAAGACACACATTATAAACCTTTCAAACCAATTACTGTGATTATCAAAACAATATAGGACAATTATGCAACATATGAACTTATGCTAACATGCAAACCAAATCACCATATCAAACCAACCATACATATACTGGGTAGGCGTACCCCTCCGATCCCACATACGTCACTTACGCACCTAAAAGTCTACCAGCTGAAGCTTATATTTAGGCCTGGACCCATACCAATTCACTGAGTTGATCAATCTCAAATTAACGATCCGTGAGATGATCAGCCCCACTATTAATGATCCTCAACACAACACAATATCATGCAACAACAAGCCATATGCAGTCACATAATGTCCACACGCAATCAAAACACATAATCACAGCAATTCAAAACATTTCCAAAACACTTAGCATCATTTCCATCCCAATTTAAAACATTAAAAAGAGGGACTATGAAACTCACCTGATGCTTAGCTTCCCAAAAGAATCCAACAAAAGCTTCACAAACACTTCACGGATAATCTAAACAATTAAGCACACAATAAGCTACCATCAATTAGGCATTCAACCCAATATGATGTAACCTCAACTATGATGGATATCTAAGCTATCTACCATTTACACTTCAATACTACACTTTAAATTTTCTGGATTAGAGCAGAATTTTATATTCACTTACGCGTCCTAAACGTACCAGTTAAACACTTCCACAATTCAAACCAAAATTCACCATGCTACTTAATGTTCTTATGAACCTCTCCCTAGCTCTCCCAAATCCATTACCCTTTTACAAATACCCTTTAGAAATTCATTAATCCAAAGTGTCCAGAATTCGTCCAGAATCTGACCCCCTAAAAGTATGACGTTAGATAACCAACTTAAACTTCATAACCTACTTAGCAAAAATTCAGGGGTCACACACAATATATAAACTAACTTCCACGTGATTTAGAGCCTCTAACTAGATGTCTAAGTATTTTTAGAAAAATCAAAACCAAAACTGAAATTCGTCACAGTTTTACACACTGATTTTGTAACGACCTTTTGACCCACTTCCCGACCATAAAAACTCACGAGACCAACTTTGCTGGAAAGTAGACTCTCTGAGGTTATCTCCAGTATGTTGTAAATTGTTTATTTGATAATTTATGATTGAGTTATGACCGTTACAAAACTGCCTAACTTTCTGCAGTGAATTAAACAACTAATTCGGGCGATCTAGACCCTAACGCATGATCAAATCACGAAACCAATTGAACCAATGATCAAACAATCATCATTAAACTATAAACTCCAGAAAATTTAAAACCCTAATTTATTTTCATGCTTAAACCTAATCCATCATACTTAGATTACATTAATTTAAAATAAAGACTAGAATTAAACAAGGATTAGAAAATACCTTAAACCCTAAAATTCTTCTTCTTCTTCTCTTCCCTAGATCGGTCGAACAAATGAGGGGCTTAGGGATTTTATTTTTTTGTATTTATAGGCTCCTAAAGTAATCTTAGATAAAGCCTAATTTAGAGTTTGATTTCTAATACAATTCCTTTTTTCCTTTTTTTTCTATTAACCGGCCGAATAAGCCTTTTTTTCTTCTTTTATTTATTAATTATATAATTACTTGTATTTCCTTAAATTTTTATAAAAACCTTGACAAATTTGACTATACCTTTTTGCATAAATGAAATTCACTAGACTTTTAAAAATAACTTTTTAACTTTTCATTTTCAACCTAATTTTCCTAAAATAGAAATTTTACACTTTTCTTAACTTACCACTTAAAATCTAAACCTATCTTAGACTACTAACACAAAAATACGTATACGTAAAAATAATTACACATTAACACGGAAACGCTCAAATCTCAATAATCATTTCCTTGTCACTCAAAAGTGAACGAAATGAACTTAACCAATTTCACCACTATTCCAATCTCATTGAGATGATCACACTCAATAGATCGATTACCAAAACCTCACATAACCCACATAAACTCATATAAACACACAAAATCACATATACCATATATTGCAACAGGCACATAAGTCAATACTAACGGTTTGACTAACCTGCCCCAAATCATGGTTGCCACAGGTTATATATAAAGATGAAATAATAGTTGAAAATGATATATTTAAAAAATTGAATGCAGGAAATGCAAGTTGGCACGATGCCACAAGCAAAGAAAGGACCGATCATTGTTGGTCAACATTATGGTTTAAGTGACTTGAGTGGTTTTCAAAACATGCAGGTATATTTTTCGTGATTTTAATATTCATAGATTTTTGTTTGGTTGAAAACTAACTAAATATTATAATCTTGTGTTTAGGGGTTTCCACAAAGTGGTCCAACAATGTTCCCGACGCAGGCAAGCACCTCCTTCTTTGAAGGCGCCCAAGAAACTCCTTCTTATGATCAACATATGTCTTCCCGATATTCGCCATCGCATCCGGACACTCCAAACTTTATGACCCCCAAGCCAGAACAAGTAAATGTCCCATGGTCTTCCCAATATGGTTCATCACACAATCATGATGTTGGTTTAGTCAACCCGGTAATCTAAAAATTATTATCGATTATGTTTCTATAGTACTAATCATGATAAACTAACAAACGATAATTATTTCTTGTTTTTTAGAATGTAATGAATGGAGTGGTTCGTCCTAGCATGTATTGTCAAAGTCCATATACGCTTTTGTCGGCTACTACGGTTTTACCTAAGAAACGGGGTGATAAAAGTAGGAATAAGGGGAGGAATGCCAATGTTGCATCTTTTAATCTTGGAAAAGTTGTTGTTGATGACAATGTAGTAGATGATGAGGTTCTAATTATGGGTGAACGTGATAATGATGATTACATATTCTATGAAAATGTGGACCCTAGTAAGGTAATTGTTAGAGTTCTATTTAATTTAATAAATAGAGTCAAACATTATGTGTATTGAGATTGTATTTTAATTTGGGTTGTTTAGGTTAGGCGAGAAAGTTATATTGAGTGCATGCAATTTCTGTACCACCCCCATCTTGTATATTTGGACTGTCATATTATGGGTTATAGTGCTCTAGAGCTCTTCTGACGAGAACTAGTTCCTCATTTGTATATGGGTGGCTATCATTCATTGGATGACCCCACCAGAGAGGGTTGGTTGTCCGACGACGTAAGTTTATTAATAGAAGTTTAATAAAGGATTATTTTTTTCTTTCCAAAAACTACTTTTCATTATAAACTATGTTTTGAATCAGCAAATGAATGCTTGGATCGAGCTGCTTATTAGAGACAGGCCACATGGTGCTAGGTTCACAGTGGCAAAATCAGGGACCACATCCTTACACCTACGTTCAAATATGTTTATAATTGAGACGGGTCCACATATAATTGGAATGTTGGATGGTTCGACGTGTCCGTACCCTTCATGGGATGATGTTGATTGGGTAATTATTTGTGTTTAAACTTTTTAATACCTTTTATATATGATTAGTATTTAATAAGTTATTGAATTTTACTTAATTTATTGTATTTATCTTTGTAGGTGTATATGCCGATAAATGCCGGAGGGAATCATTGGGTCGCGGGTGCAATAAACTTACCCAATTCTAGATTTTATATCCTAGACTCTTTGCATAGCGAGGTTCGAATGTCAACCTTATATGAACATATAAGAAAATTGACAAAAGTGGTTAATGACATTTTGGAAAACCGTGGTAATTCCAACGAACTCGACGTCAACCATATAATTTCCACTACATATACAATGATGGTTAGAATTGCCTGGTCCCACAACAAGCAAACTTGAAAGACTATGGAGTGGTTACTTGTTGGTTAATATCTAAGTTATGTGGTGGTGAGGAGCCAAGAGTTTATGGTGACATCTAAGAATTTTGGAACAACGTTATATATGAAATGCTTTATAAGTTCTATAATTGTCGGTGTGAGGATACTGAAACTGTGGTTATGATTAGTTGAATTTTTATATAATTTTGTATACCCACAGGCATGAAATGCCATTGTATATATTTATAACATTTAACAACTTATTGATAGGAACATTTCATACTACGTTGATGAGTTTGATATACCAAAAATAAGTAGACATTGAAGTAAACAAGCATTATAAGTGATGATAATTGTTCTAATACAACTCGATAAAAAAATAAATGTACAAATGAAAAATTAAACATTTATAAGACTAAAATTCTGTGTCCTTGTCGAAAACCTTAACAATGTTTCTCAATGTAATGTTAAGATAATGGTTTGATGATTTTGGGGTAAAGACGAAAACATTACGAAGTATCAAAACAACTCCGATGTTGATAGACCTTGCGTAACCCTCCTCTTGTTGAAAGACTTTGTAATGAATTAAACCACCCATTGTCCCCGATGGATCTTTAATTGTAATTGTCATGTCTCCCAACGAATTCGGCGTACAAGTCATGACTACGCCTACGACCCTTTCAAGTTTCCCAATTTTGCAATATTTTTTCATATCGCCAAGACAAACAGATTCCATGACCCCTTCAGCATCCAGATACACAACCGCGCTTAGCCATGGGCCACGTGTAAAATGATCATCTTCAGACACATCCTCAATTATTTTTCTAACATACTCTTGGGTTGGCATTACGTTGTCATGGCCACCTTCCATAACGTCTGCATTTTTCGGAGCAGCGCTGCTTGAAGAATACCCGTTGGACATGGTATTATCCTTCCTTCGGTTTTTTTTGGTTGACCAATGTACAAATGTGGTATTTCATCAGTGGAATTAGAAGCACAATCAACAAAAAATTTGACATCCTCGTCGTCTGTAATATCCATTTCAATTGAAGGGAGGTTAAACGATAAATTTAACCAGACATTTGGATCTAAATTGAATATTTTCACCACCATTTCAAATAACAGTGAGTACGTCATATCATCATACATAATGACACCTTGCTCTTTATCATTAGAATGTAAAACACATTTGAATTTATTGGAATTTAACGTCATTGGTATATTTGATAGATTTAAGAATGTTGTCATGTGAATGTATCGACAACTTATATATAATGTATGAGCAACATAGATGTGTATATACACTGATATTACTAGATTGTGACAATTCAATTACTTTATAAAGATAATGACTTGACAAGTCCATGACTTGTATTTGATCACTTAATATTTTACGCGATTTATGACATGATTCTGACAATTCAATTACTTTATAGAAATATTGAGTTGACAGGTCCATGACATCTATTTGGTCACTTAATATTTTACGCGAGTTATGACATGATTCTGACAATTCAATTACTTTATAGAGACATTGAGTTGACAAGTCCATGACATCTATTTGATCACTTAATATTTTACGCGAATTATGACATGATTCTGACAATTCAATTACTTTATAGAGACAATGACTTGACAAGTCCATGACTCGTATTTGATCACTTAATATTTTACGCGCGTTATGACATCAGTATGACAATTCAATTACTTTATAGAAACATTGAGTTGACACTTCCATGTCATTTATTTAGTCACTTAAAACTCACCTTTCATACCAAACTCACCTTAGTCACCATTTTTTGATTTAATTACTTTCATTCATAAACTAGAATTGTTTATATTAACGTAAACGTACAAAATTAATAAAAACGTAAACGAAATTAAAAACTTTTGTTCATAAACTAAAAACATTACATAATAATACAAACAATACATAACAACAAAATAAAAATACAATACGATGATAAAAATACATAACAAACTACGAAACGATGTGAGAACACAAGTTATTAGATTGCTCGGTAATTCTTGATGAGTTCTTGTCTCTTATTTATGCTGGCAAGCACTTTTTCTCTAGCGGCCTCCAAGATGTTTGAGATACGTGTATCTGATTCTAAGCTCAAACACGGAATTTTCACACTGAATGTTTTTAGTGGCTCGTCGAGAGGTAGCGAACGCACCCTCGTTTCCTCCTCAGCACTGTCTAGATTTCGGAGCATATAACAAGTTATTTCACCTAACAAATTGTTAACCAAATGGTACTCCTTTTCTTGTTCAGTTCGTAGTCGACTAATGATAGCATCTCGCACCTCATTTGGTTCATTAACCATAGTGTACGTGCGTGTGTTTGTGTAAATGAATGATATTTGAGAGAAGTTGTGTGAGAAAATGAATGATGGTAAAAGGGTATTTATAAGTAAAAAGTAGCTGTTGGAATTTAAAATTACATTACTAAAATTAAAATTACAATACCGAATTTAAAATTACAATACGGAAAAGAAAAACACAAAGCATCCATACTTAAACATTAAGCAGATAAAACAACCTATGAAAAAGCTTAAACATTAAGAAGATTTAGTGATTCTTTGTATGGGTCAATGAAGATTGAACTACCATTAGCTTCGATACCCATATTATGAAATTGTTGAGAAGTAAGTTCGTACACTTGTAATGAGTGAACCATCTATTGGCCGCTATCAACTTCAACTATTGGTTCCTCATCCTTAGTAAATCCAATTAATTTTGCAACATTTGAGGAGGGAATGATGAATAGCAATCTCCAAGATGTTACAAAAGCACCATCCACTTCTAACAACCATGCACAAATATATAGGTTCTTATATAAAATGAGGTTTCTCGAAATTACAAGAGAGTTTCCTAGCTTGGAAATATAGAATGGATTTGGAAGTTCACCTCTTAACTCATTAGGTATGTCTACTACTTGAAATTGGTGGTTAATCAAATCAAATGAAACAAGTATGTAAATTTTGTAAGAAGAACTATCATCAGTAAAAAAACATTTTAGAACCACTAAAAAAAATAAAACTACCTATAATTGCTTGCCCCCATGATCATTTTATTCTGATTGAGACACGGGGCAAACGATAATTCTCAAGACTGTTCCAAGTATCCAAGCTCAAAGTATAAATTAACACATGCCATGGTCCTAGTCCGGCAGACGACATAAAAATATTTAGAAGGGTTGGGTCTGATGTGTCAGGCCGGACACCGAACCCCCAAACGGTTTTTCTAATTTCTGGCTGACTCGTCATATAAGGGACAAGTATTCCAAAATATTTTCTTATTGATAGGTTCCAAAGAACTTCCATTATATGAGAACCATACGAAAACCACCATACCCCTTCAGAAGTGGTAATTGGCGTCAAAGATGAAAGTTAAAGATTTGTATTTAGTGGGGTGTAGGATATATGTTCATCTACATAACTTATAAAACCTTTGTTACCTTGATGATAGGTTAAATTAAAACAACACGTGTCACATTGACGAGAACCGTAATCACGAATGAAGTCGGAACTGTCTATTGTAAAATTCCATAGCTTTGACACCCTACAAAACTGGAGTAAACACTTAAATGGAAGTCTATTCATGATATTGATTTGAATTTCAAAAGGTAAGTAGTCCGACATTGTGAACAAATTACAAAGAAAAGTTTAGAGGAAGATTATGTTGATTAAAGAAGTGTATAATTAGAGTTCCAAAGTAGGACTTAAATAGAGGAAGAACATTGACAATTCATTTACTTTATAGAAACATTGAGTTGACAGTTCCATGACAACTATTTGATCACTTAATATTTTACGTGAGTTATGACATGATTTTGACAATTCATTTACTTTATAGAAATATTGACCTGACAAGTCCATGACTAGTAGTTTATCACTTAATATTTTACGCGAGTTATGGCATGATTTTGACAATTCAATTACTTTATAAAGACAATGACATAAATATACAAGTTAATAGAAGCACTTTTAACAAACTAGTAAACATGTCAATACTTGTAATATAAAATACAAACACTTGTGCGGTTATAACATGAAAGACATAAAATATAACATTAAAGAGACAAATTAATATATAATTGCATTGTTTCGTTCAGTGAGAAGAATTAGTGATTCTTTGTGTAGACCAATGAAAAATGAACCACGGTTTGCTGAGACACTAACGTTTTGAAAGTTCTAAAAGGTTGGTTTGAACACTTGTAGTGAGTGATGCCATTGATGGATGATTGCAACTTCAACTATTGGTTCTTTATCCTTACTAAATCCTAGTAATTTTAGCTCATGCTATGCTGGGTATGGAAGGGTGAATAACTGTCTACACGATGAAACAAAACCACCATCAACTTCTAAAGCCCATGCATAAATAATACGAAAGTCACCGAAATTGAAACTTCCAGAAATTATGAGAGTTTCCTAGCTTGGAAATATAGTATGGAGGTGAAAACTCCCCAACTCCTATCTGTTCAGGCATGTCTATTACCTGAAATTGGTGAGTAATCAAATCAAATAAAACTAGCATGTAAATTTTAAATGAAATACCATCATCACCATAAAATTTCTCTGAACCAACCCAGTATATTTTACCACCAATAACTGCTTGCCCTGCTCGTTTTATTCTGATGGATTCACGTGGTAAGCAGTAACTTTCAAGATTGTACCATCTTCTCGAGCTCACCGTAAAAACTGATACATACCATGATCCTTGGTCATACAATGGGTAATTAATCTTCAAAATAGTTGGGTCTAGATTGTCGGGATGTACACCGAAACCAAATAACATTTTTGGTGAATCAGGTTGGTTTGTGTAATTGGGGACTAATGTACCGACCATTTTTTTAATAGATGGATTCCAAAGAAAAAGAAATGTATTTGCGTCAAACGAAAAACACCATACACCTTCAGATGTAGCAATTGGTGTAAGAGAGCAAAAATTTTAATTTGAATCTACAAGCGTGAGTGCTAAATTTTCATCAACCGAATAGATAAAACCTTCAATATCTTGCTTATAGGTTAAATTAAAACAACAAGTATTTCTCTCACGAAGACATAATTACGAATGAAGTTGTAACTGTCAATGGAAAACTTCCATTGCTTTGACACAATACGAAATTGAAGTAAAGACTTCACAGGAAGTCTGTTCATGATATTGATTTGAATATCAAAGGGTATGTTGTCCGACATATTTTTAAAATTTTAAGGAATATATGAGTTGGAGATTTTAAGTAAGATGTATGCTATTTGAGTGTGTATAAATAGAGTAATATCATAGTTGAAAATAATGACATGATTCTGACAGTTTAGTTACTTTATAAAGACAAAGATGTGACAAGTCCATGACTTCTAGTTGATCATGTAATATTTTACACGAGTTATGGAATGATTCTGACAGTTCAGTTACTTTATAAAGACAATGAGTTGACAAGTCCATGACTTCTAGTTGATCATGTAATATTTTACACGAGTTATGACATGATTCTGACAGTTCAGTTACTATATATAACATGTCTATAAATTGAAATGAAAGCATTCTTAACTTTATCTTACCTATAAATGGAGTCAAATATACAAAAATTTAATTGTATAATACATTTTAATGAAACAGAGCGAGGTGCCATTATGCATAATGATACGACGTACTCAATGTTACATGAAATGATAAAGAAGAAATTCAATTTGAAAACAAATGACCGATTAAATTTATCGGTTAAGCTCCCTTTATTTGACAGTCTTCTAGATATCATAGACGATGAAGAGGTAAAAAATTTTGAGTGCGCTTGTAGTTCCAATGATGAAATATAACATTTGCATGTTTGTTAACCAAAAAAAAAGAATAAACTACCAATTTTTTGTCAACCAATCAAAAACCAATGTTTTTCATTTTTTTGGAGCCAACACCTGTCGAAAACATTAGGCCATCTAATGAAGACGTAAACACTTCATATTTTAATAGTAACAATAATAATACGTCTTTTTTCAACGATGGTCCATCTCTAAATTTCGAATATAATGATTATCAAAAGAATGAATCTTGTTATAAGAATGAGCCTGATTTCATAAAACCAGGATCATCATTTGCGTTCGAATCATACGACAAAAATGAAGATGAAAAAAATGATTGTTTTGATACTGTCAATGAAAACCCCACAACCCGTTTACCATAAATGGAAGAAATTCGTGTCATTTAAGCTTGATATTCCAAAAACACCACTTTACAAGTCCAAACATATTATTTCAAAACATGATAACAAAGATTCAAAAGTATCAGTTGGAAATACTTTTGACAATAAGGAAGATTTAGACTTGATAGTTAGGTTGAAAGCTTTAGAAGATGGTTACCAATTTTTATCAAATAAGTTAAATCTGGATAGGTATGAAGTAAAATGCTATCATTTTAAAGAATGTGTCTAGTCAATTCGTGCTAGACGTTAGGGTGATACAGATAAGTTTCAAATTACAGGGATGAATGATGTTCACACGTGTCTCAAAACTCAAATATATCCTAACCATCAAAATGCAAACACAAAAGTAATTGGTCACATTCTCACTCCTAAGTTACAAGATAATAGGCGTTTGTTGGAACCCTATAATCACTTCACTTCATTACCAGTTGCATGGAATGATCAAGAAAATAAAGATGGAAGATATGAATAATGTAGAGAGAAGTTAGAGAGAAAAGTGGGTTGCTTATATAAAATGTCTTACAAGAAATGAATCAACCAACCTCCTCACCTTACTTGGTGAGGTGTATATATACGAGGACTAAAAGGCTTGCATGCCTTTAGTAATTCTATAGGCCAGGTTCGGGATTACTTGGGCTTTCGCCCGATACACGTGACCGATTAGATTATAAATAAGAGCTCGTTTACCCGTCTAGCCTATTACAACGTATATTAATTTAGTGACCGAGGCCTAATATAATTATGAACCAACTTCCATTGTTCGACTCAATATTTTGAGGCTAACACTCTTTGCCTATAAATAGTGACTTCATGACATCAAATAACGTTATATTTATACCATCATTTATCCCGAATAAATTATCCACTTTTATATAATTATTGCAAGAATCATTACATAATTGCTTAAAGTTGTAAATTGCAGTAATTACGGAGTGATTTGTGAAGACATGCTAAAAGGCGTACTTTTTGGAGCTTAAACGTTGATATTTAAAGATTGCTTATTTCTACCTAATACGCCGTATTTACAAAAGAAGATACGGCGTATCAACGCCTGGACTTCATAAAAAAACGCGCATTCTCACTTCTCAATATGACGTATCTAAGTTCCTTCATATGCCGTATCCAGCTCGATAAACATTCAGGAGTTATGTGAATAATTAAATAAATTTGAGGAAGAATATATCTGATTGATTATAAACTTAGCGCGCACTCCAAGGAAAACACCCCTATACGCCGTATTGACCTCATTCAATACGGCGTATCCAGTCTTTTTCAGACACTATAAATAGAAGACTCAAAAACGAGTTTTCAGTGTGCAAAATCATATTCTCTATACCATACACATAAAAGACGATTTTCTAAAGAGAAGAAGAGCAGCCAAAGGTCAAGCATCGATCACGATTCCATAGAAGACACCGTGTAATTCCTATACTCTTGTAATCATTTAATTTTTGGTATCGTTCGGTAAAACATTTAGTTTACCTTGGTTATTTGATCACGCTTGTATAATTACAATGGTTATGGGCTAATACCCTCAGGTATTAGCCATCTTAATGAAGATTTAATGTTTGGTTTGTTTTAACTCGATTTCTTAATTTATCGTTGAAAGTTTAATTATGTTTATCACCTAATACTTGTCTACGTGTTTGAATATGCGACCTATCATTCAACTGGGTCTAGTTATGCCTAACAAGTGAACTAGATACTAGGATAGCTCTCCATATCGTGTTTTATATTACTGGACCAATAGGATCACAAATAATGTTCTATCTTTGTCTTTAAATTATGAGCTTAGTTGGACCGGCAGGTGACCCGTAATGTTTCAACAAGTATGTTCTTAATTAATTGATAAAGATTTGAACAGTGAACTACCAGTATATAAAATACCGTCAAACAATAAGTGGGTAAAGTCCCGATGGGCTAGGGTTTAACAAGATCACCATTGCTTTAATCCCTAGATAGATTATAATTAAACTAAAAGGATGCTTTATGCGGATACGTTAATTGTGACAGGATTCAACGTGTCTAGGTCTTAGGATGATGTCCCGCCTAAGTCTTAAGAATGATATGCCGCTTCGAGATAAGAAATCATTGCACTAAACAAACAAACCAGCATTTAATTGGATTTAATATGGCTAATACTGTTTTCTATCATTTGGCTTGTATCGCTCTTTTATATTCTGATTGTTTTCATGCATGTTTATTGTGTTTAGAATTGATTATTATCACCATAAAATATGTGCAGTCTCTCAGGCTGAAAACTCTCCATTATCTTTAGAACTAGGTTTAGCATAGGTTTAACAAGTAATTAGAATTAACTTAATTAGATTAATTAAAATACTGATAGAATATAAGGCTAATGACCTCGCTCTTAGTGTTCGACACCCTACTTACCACGAAACTCCACCCGATCGGGTACACTGCCCGTTAAAGTGTTGTTTTAGGATAAGTCGGCTAAATATAAATTTTAAACTTGGTAATCAATAAATTGACTCTACACGACAGCACATCATGGCTCATTTTCATATATTTTCTAACCTCTTTGCATTCAGTTTTCTCCGCTTATTTTCTGTCTTTTAATCCCTTATTTCTTTGATCATTAAACTTGTTTAAGTTTGTTTAAATGTGATCCAATCAACCATCTATTTAAGTGCAAGAGAAGAACACACATAATCGTCAAGATACGATATGTTATAGAGTAGTTAGTACATTCGTAATATTTGTTACATTAGTGACATATATTATCGTAGATCGAGTCGATGTCTTCCAAACTTACTTAGTTGATAGATCGGGTTAGTATTTGAGTCCTGAAAATACAAGAGTGATTAGGTTAGTATTTTAGTCTGGAAAATACTCTTGAGTGTAAGAGATTGGTTCTAGCTAGATTAGAACTCGATATTTAGCTTAGTATCGAAAAATAATGTAAGCGGCGCGATTTATATATAGGCCTTAAAACATAAAGTTTGTTATGTTGGGCTATAAAACATAACGAGTTTGGTTGTACCCATAGCTTATTGTCAAAAAATATTGTAAGCAACGTCGTAAGGTTTTTCTCCACAGTAAAAGGTAGCACTATAGCAAAAAAAGAGTACGCTTGAAACAAAAAGAGTAGTACTGTAGCAAACATGAGTACAAAAAAAGCCCATGCAATTACAATGTTATGTGTGTAAACATTTGGTAAATGAGAAACAATTTGGTACTGAGAGAAATACTACAATGGTTGTTGGTAAACACCTCCCCCCCAATAGGGTCCAGCGAATAAAATATATGTCCGTGAGCGTTACGTCATAGATCAATAGGAACACAAATATAGAAACGACCTCAACAGAGTCGTTAAAAAATATGAATACATTAGATTTATTGAAATTTGTTTAATATACAAACACAATGGCTTAAAACTGTTCAAAACATTTAATAAAAAAGAATTTTTAGATCATAACAAATATCCCCATTGTATACTCTAAATCTATTATGATTACTCCCAAAAGACTATCCTCCCCCATGTATCCTTAGCTAACTCGTACCCCTCATTGACCTAGAAAAACATTGCTTAAAAAAAAAAAAAAAAAAAAACAAAAAAAAAAAAAAACCAACATAAAGTTGGTGAATTCATAGGTTTATGTAAATGTAATGTAGGACCGTAAGATTTTCCAAGTGTATGATAATGCAACAGATGCAAACATCACAAATGTAATTACGTTTCCCTAATCTCATGACACCGAAGCTCGACATGTATGAATTGTAATATATATATTGCCTACATTGCCCGTGATGATGTTCTAACCCGCAACATCCGAATTTGACATGGTATACATCCGTTGGTTCACTCCGTGACACCAGTGAGAGCTACTCGCCCGGATGGGGATTTCAATCCCAAATAGATCTATTTACAATATTCGCGCTCCTATAAAGAAATTAACAGTTCATGATAATGGGCTCATAGGGTTATCGCTACTTAGGCAAACACGTAATCAGGATAAAATGTACACTTACGTCTAATTTGTAAAACAATGCATGTTTCTTACCTCAAAAGTTGTAAATCATTGATATAGTAAAACATGGGGCTATGAACTCACCTCAGTAGGCAGTCCTCCGTGAATAGAAAATATACCAAAGATGGTAAATAAGTGTCACCATCAAATACCTAAATAAATACGACAAGTCTTAGTCTACTAGATTAGGCTAACGACTTCATGTATAAACTACAATAAACTTGCTAGTTTATATAACTATATACTGTTATCACTTGTGTGGTGGTGTACACGCTTATTTTATTCATTTTCCTTGTTTACTCTTGGGAATATGTACGACTGTATACTTTTAAGTATACACGGTGTTTAAGTATTAATAATAAATACACATATTTATTATTCGCGTGTCTTTAGTTGTATAAGTATTCGTATTATACCACGACTAGTTCGATACCATAAGTGTTTATTTAAATCACTTAATTATATAAAATACCCTTAGGTTTTCATTACTGGAAAAAACAGTCCCTATACTTTGTAAAAACAGAATATTTACCGTTTACACCCCTAAGTTTCCATGTTGACACGTTTAGTCCCTCCACTTTACAAAAGTTACATTTTATGTCCTTAAGAGTTCCAAACAGTCCCTTAAGTTCAGAAATGTCAAAAACAATCCCTTAACTTTATAAAAATAGACTTGACAGTTTTAAACTCTCAAGTTTCTACTTTTACACTTTTAGTCCCCTAACTTGCAAAAGTTGCATTTTAAGTCTAATTAAGATTTAAAAAGTGACAAAAGCCTTCATTTGGCTTATATAAGCTATATGAAATTATTTAGATAAATAATAAGCTCAGATGAGCTTATCTGAGTCTATTGGGCCTGTGGCCCATTAATCCTAACTCGTAAGTTCACACTTAGCCCATTAAGGGTTTCCAACTAGTATAGTTTATGTTTTTAGCTTCAAATAAGTGTTACAAACTTAGATAAGATACTTTACAATATTGGCTTATCCCATAAGCCAATAAGCTATGGTAATGGGCTTTTAGGCCCATTAAGAACCCGGTAAGGGTTTTGAGGGTGTGGGCTTATCCAACATAGGCCCATAAGCATTTAGGGTCTTCAATAAGCTCATAAGTTCTGCCATAGCTTATAAATAAGCTGTTGGCCCGCATAAGTACTCGCTATTAGGCTGTTGGGCCTGTTAGTGGCTCGTTAGGCCCATTAGTGTTGTGTTAGGGTTTTTGTAACTTGTTTAGCATGTTAAGCACTCTTTTCCTATGTTTAAGCAGGTTAATAGAGCTATACTCATCCCATATGAGTCTTACAACCTATCAGTGGGTTAAAAGCTCGTTAGAGTTTGTTTAAGCTCGTTTTGGACACAAGACGTGGCTAGCGTTTTGTTAACCCCTCTCAACCCATTCCAAACAACCTAGATTGTATATACCATAGTGTACACATCTTTATCGAGCAAAATGAGTTGTTAAGTATTATGATACGTGATATGTATGTGATTTTGTTTCCAAAACGTACTACCAAGCCTCTCAGCTAAATCCTTACGTGTGCATGCCATGTTTAAACGTTCAAGTTTATACACAAGATCTTTGTTACATGCCTTATGGCTTTTAGTTCACCACACAAGTCTATATATGTTGAATACTACAAGATGTGTACATGGGTTATGCCATAGTAGGCACGACCCATGTTTAGCTTAATATCATAAGCTAAACGTGCCTTATGGCACATGGAAACATGAAGCTTAGACATGTATACAAGCTAAGATACTTACAAAGAGTCCTAGCTTCTTGAATGTGTGTGTCGGGTAGTCGTGTGGAAACCCGAATAGTAACCCCAAATCTAGCTTAAACCCGAATTCTTCTTTCTTCCAAACTCTTACCCGTAAAACCCTAGCTTAATGATCACTAGATTATACCTTAGAATACTTGTTTGCAATTGGTGGTGTT
>BQNB010012662.1:0-78733 GCA_026074375.1 Tanacetum coccineum
AAGTAATTGCAAGCCTTTTAGTAATTCCAAATGACTTAAAATATTTCCTAAGTATTTTATTAGACTTAATATTAAATAATTTTAAATAATAATATTTATATTGAATTTTTTTTTCTATGAAAAGAGTAAATGACTAGCTTGCCTCTTCCAAAGTTGGAAGAGGCTTATATAGTACTTACAATATACCGGGTATTCGTACCCAACTTAATACCGAAAAACGTACTATTAACAATTAAACTACGAGCTATACTAAACAGCAAAATACACGGGGTGACCGAGTCTTTTTCTAATATCTAACATAACCGATATACGAATGATACCAAAAACTAAACAATTACAAAAGTATACGGAATTACACGTTGTCTCCTATGGAATTGATAGCGTTACTCAACCTCTTCTGCTCTTTTCTCCTTTGAAAATTGACTTTTGTGGTTTAGGTATCGAGAATATGATTTAGCA
Source organism: Tanacetum coccineum (assembly GCA_026074375.1). Taxonomy (NCBI): domain Eukaryota; kingdom Viridiplantae; phylum Streptophyta; class Magnoliopsida; order Asterales; family Asteraceae; genus Tanacetum; species Tanacetum coccineum. Next base: position 460 of record BQNB010012662.1, read on the forward strand.
CACTCAAAACTCATTTTTGAGTTTTGTATTTATAGGGTCTGGAAGTCAGTTCGATACGGCGTATCTAAAGGATTGGATACGACGTATTGGGGTTTCTTGGAGTAGGAACCACGTTCGATATCTTCCAGAATATTCACATACTATATCTCCAATATGGCGTATTGGTCTTCTCTGGATACAGCGTATTGGGCTTCATTACATTGTGGTCTTTGGCGAGTGCAGGCACTGATACGTCGTATCTTCTTGATGGATACGGCTTATTGGTAGTCAGAATCATAAATCTTTAAAATATCTTCGTTCAAGCTCCATAATGCGCGCCTTTTGCTAACTTTCACCAAGTACTCCTTAATTACTGCAATTCTCAAATATAAACGATAAAGTAACAATTCTTTGCAATAATTATACAATATGGGTTAATTACATAGGATAAATGATGCTATAAAATATACGTTATTTGATGTCATCAAACATCTTAATTTATTTTGAATCATTTTACTAAATATTTCGAACTCTTCGAATGCTTGAGTTTTATTTCCTAAAAATCTAGTCCATGTATATCGAGAATAGTCATCTATAATTACTAAGGTAAAATGATTTCCTCCATAACTCCGTACGGCAGATGGGCCAAATAAGTCCATGTATAATAATTCTAAGCATCAAGTTGTTGATACTATATTTTTGGCTTTGTGACTAGCATGAGCTTTATTTCTAATTTTGCAAGCGTCACAAAAATGTCGGTCAAATTTAAGCTTAGGTAGATTTCTAACTAATTCCTTAGAAGCCAATGATTGAATTAATTGCATATTTGCGTGACCTAATCTCCTATGCCATAAAGTGGAGTTTTCATCTAAAGTAGCAAGACATATTTTATCTTCCGGTTTATTTCCTAATTTCATCACATATAGGCCCTCTTTTTCTAATTCCTCTACCTATGACCTTTTCATCTTTGATTATTTCGCTATCGTGTTCGGTAAATACTCTCTTGCATTTATTATCACATATTGTGAACCAACACTAAGCACATTAAATTTAAATTATCACGTGCTCAACATTTTTTCAATAAATAAGGGAGTCATGAGAAATTGTAATTTGAGCTATGATGTTACCGACGAATCGCATAAAAATTGCTTTCCGAAAATACATTCCACCCATCCTTTATAAACGCTTTGTAAATGTAGAAAACAATCAGTTACCCATCATATGTTTCGAGCTATATCCACTATCTTTAAATCCACCGTCGGGCTCTAAGTTTATCATAAGCATAACTCATTGGATGCTTGGACTACAAGACAGTTTATTCATTAGCATTTCTTCCTCATCTTCACCTTATCACTCCTGTTAGCCCTAAAAATGATGACTAATCTGGAATTTACATTTATCATTTTATAGTCGTGTCTGGTTATTTAGCTAGTAAAGGCCCCCGGGACTAATAAATACAAAACCCCCCTCCATACTTCCATGGAGGGGTGAAGCTCACTTTTGTAAGGTAAAAGTGTGTGTGTTTTCTCAAAAGCACACACCTCTTCCCATTTCATCTCCTTTCTCTCTAATATAATGGCTACACATCTATTTCATTTTACCATACCTTCGGATCATGTGTTCTAAGGTGAATCTAATGTTAACACACTCTATGCTCCTCCAATAAAAGCTCTTTGATTATTTCTTCTTGGCGACTTTGGATATTCTCTGATGAGATGATTCAGATCTCCGCATCTAAATCATTTTCTTTCACATTTACTATTTTTGTCATTTCTACTTCTTTGAAATGACTTTCTTTCGTCTCATGGTTGTCTTACAAATCTTCCTCGTCTTTTGAAGAATTTCTTGAATTCCTTTACGACCATGGCAAATTCTTCGTCTTTACTATTGGAAGTCGAACTATCTTCATCACTTGATTCCTTTTTGGCCTTCAAGACAAGAGATCTATTTTGTTCTTTTTTGCCTTTGATAATTTCGGAATCTTTCTTAATTATTACTTCATAAACTTTTTCAAGTTCCAAGTAGTTCATCAAGTGATAAAGGATGTAAATCGCATTTGATTCTTCATAATAGCTGTAACCTTTGCACCGCTAATTAGGGAATGAAATGCCCTAAAAATTTCCTAACATATTCTTGCAAGAAAAACTTTTATCAAGTGTTTTTATACTAGTAATAAATAGTAATTAAAGCTAGCATAAGCATTACTATCGATCCTCTTTTTTGTAAATCGTAAATTGTTCATATTGTTGAACAAGGAGATCAATTTTATTATCTTTGACTTGACTATTACCTTGGTGAGTGATTAATAAAGTATCCTAAATTTCTTTTGCGGTTTTACACATAAAAATTCTTTCATATTTTTTACGTGGTAAAGCATTATAAATCATAATTTTAGCTTCATTATTTTTTGCAAGTTTCTTTTTAAGATCATCGTTTTGTTTATCAAATGGTACAATTTCATCCTTTTTAGTTTCGGGATTATTTTGAATAGGAGAAAAATCATCATAGGTAATAACATGCCAAAAATCTAGATCTTTTGATTTCACATAAGTTTCGAATCTATTTTCCAATAAATAAATCCATCACTTTCAAATAGTGGTGGTCTTTGCATAAATTGCCCTTCTAAATATTTTTCTGATTCCATAGATCGATTCAAGTTTTAAAATAAACAAGATTTAATTTAAAAAAAATCTTGGTGTTTGACGTAGCTCCTGATAGCAATTGTGGAAAACTAGAAGGGGGGTTAAATAGTTTACCACTTTTTTTAATTCAAAGTGTTGTTTGTTTAAAAAAACTTAAATTCGACTTTATGTGAATTCACAATGTGCATAATATGAACAATTTAACTAATCAAATAAGTAATGACAAGATGTGAAATAAGTATGCAAGATAAGAGATAAGAGATTGAAAGATCAAACCACAACACGATGATTTATAGTGGTTCGGTAACGAAGCACCTCTTCGCCCTACTCCACTCCCCGAGCACCAAACTCGAGAGTTTTCTTCACTATGTCAACAAGTTCCCTTTAGGCGGAGAAAGCCGTACACAACTTAGCTTACACTAATTTCCGACACTAAGCGTAATGTCGAGTTCTAATCCTAGGCAGAACCAATCTATCACAACTAACCACACTACTTCACGACAATTCACTACTTCACTTCACCACACTACTTTTTCTTCACTTCAAAACTTCACATTACTTCACAACTTCACTTCACTTCACAACTCCTTCACAACCTTTCAATACCTCTCTTCACAACTTCACTTCAACTAAACACTATCTTGAACACACCAATCCAACACTACTTACTAAGATCACCCGATCTAGCTATACTTACAATGATCACCACAATCTACTTAATATACACAACTACAATACACACATTCACAATATACAAAAAATTTACAAGATATGATACAATTGCAACAAGGTTGCAATGACACACTCTAAGCTATAATACTTCTTCACTTAATGGTTATGAAAATATTTCTTCTCTGTGCACTTGAGGAACAAAGCTTGAATCACTTGGAAACAAAGCTTTATGATTAAATGATCAAAGGAAAGAAAGGAGAGTATAAACTGATTTAAAACAGAAAGAAAGTGTGTGCAAAAGGTGAGAAAATCAGTAGAGAATAGTCCGGTATTTATAGGCAAACTGGTCTGACAATTTGTCTGGGTGGTCCCCTTAAATAGGGTGTTGGTCCCCTTAATTATTAAAGGGACCGCCCTTATAATTAAGGGGCCGCCCATCCTCAGACGCTCCTTTTTTTTGTCCTTTTCCTATTCTTTCTGGGGGAGATGTTTTCTGGAATATTTCTAGCCGTTTTTAGATAGAAAATTTGAATTCAAAATATTTATTTGAATAAAACATTTCTTTTAAATCTAAAAATGTTTTTAAAAGATATAAAAATGTTTGTGATATTTTTATAAAAAATGTGAGGTTAAATAAAAATTCTTTTGATCATGAAATGCATTAAGCATATGTTTATTTATACCGTTAAGTGATTAAATTTAAAAAATAAAAATTTACTACTAATTACTTGTTTACAAATAATTTTTCATTTTTTGTGATTATCAAAACGAAAGAGGTCGAAAAATATTAATAACTTTTTTAGGCATTATTTCTAATCAACATACCGCTTTGTCATATTGTTGTACGAAATCATTTAACATGGTTTTAGAGTTTACAAAACCATCAAAAAAAAGAATGCATACTTTCACTTCTTCCACTAGTTGTCATTCCAGCAAAAAATGTGTCATTCAAATAAGCTTTTACCCAATATTGACGTAAATTATACATGTTTCCCAACCAACTATCTTTGCTGATAATTTCCCATTTAGATGTTCCCATTTCAATTCAAAATGTTCAACATTCGGAGTTTTAACCCATTGATTGTAAGTATCTTGAAAATTGTCGTATCGAAACCGCAATGGTTGAAGATGTTCTAAAACATGCTTTTGAATGCGCCAAGCACAAAACCGATATCGTGTTTTGGGAAAAACCTTAGCCAATTCATTACCCCAGAGAGCCCACATCTTGGACGGTAATTTATAGAAATCGGCGGGGAACCATTCATACATTTTAGGAATTGTGTAAACAACCATGTGAATGTCGTCTCTGTCTCATTTTCCAACAATGCCCCCCCCCCCCCAAAATAAAATTGATTGTCCATGGTGGTTCACTCCAACAAATGGATCAAATAGAAAACTAAATTTGTTCGTCTTATATGTAGTATCAAAAACAATAACATCACCAAATTGACAAAAAGAATATCTAGATCTCCCATCTGCCCAAAAGACACTTTTTAGTGTGCCATCTTTACTCAAGTCCATGTCAAATTAAAAATCTTTATCTAGCTCAGCTCTTTGTTTGAAATGCATTATAATTCCATGACACTCTTTTCCTAAGTTAAATTTCCTTTCGTTGCTTACAATATTGGAACACTGAACTCGCGTAAGGTTATCTTCTTCATTACCACTAAATGCATTTACTACTTTAGTTATATCCGAGGGTTTCATACCTGCTTTTGACAATAAAGTGACAACACCTTTACATTCATGGGAACGATGAAATATACTATGAGATCGTTGTTTGAGTACATGTGATGGGAGATCAAGATCATGATTATGTTCACTAATAAACTTATCTACTACCCATTCTCCAAGATCCGACAAAGTAACTTGCATCATGGCCTCACACCCTGTTCGTACAATACACCGACGTTTCACATCATCTCCTAAATGTCTCTTATCATTCATATCTTTATAACCTTGTTTGTTGCACACAAATATCTTTTTATAAATTTCATTTGTTTTCTTGCGCCTATTTTCTTGACTCTTACGAATACCAAATCCCTTAGACAGACCATATCCATTATAAAAATCATAAGCAACATCTAAGTTTTCAAATGTTTTTCCAAGTATAGAATACCTCATACTGTAGATTGATCAAAAACATTTGTTGGTTCCATTTTGTCTTCCTCGTCCACGATATAACCGTTATTGTCAATCTCAGCAATTAGTGTATATTCACCTTCATCTAAATAGAAAAATAAAAATGACCTTGTAAGTAAAGAACTTTTTTCCATGAAAACTTAATAAAGAATGATAAAAAGAAGCATATGAAAGAACCTGGTATAATATTTTCCTCATTACTTGAATCATCCAGTGAAAAACTCATAGCTCACAGAGAAAGTTTATTAGTTTTTTTTTTTGGGGAGGAGGGAATAGATATGTGGAGAGTGAAAAGTGTTGGGGCGCCGAAATTCCTAGGATCAATGTATGTACATTATCAAAAGGTTGAAAAAGTCAAAAATAAAGAAGTAACATGGGTATTAAGCACGTGTGGATGTAGCCAGTTGGCTGTAGGTAAATGCATCCAATATTTCCCCTAAATGAAAATGTGTTAGCTTTGTTTTGTATATATACTTTAATGAAAATGTGTTTTCTCATTTCATAAAAGAAAATTATATAAAACTATGTACCAAAGTTTACCAAGCTATCAATAACTTACTTTACTTTAGATTAATGGTTAAATGATCAAAAGAGAAATGATAAATCATCATACCAATCTTTCTACTTATTCTCCTGCTACTTAAATATCAATCATCTAACAACGATTGAAAAAGTGTAAAAAGATGAATAGAAAGATTTAACATTTCTTACGATCAGAAAGATAATTACCATTTAAACCATTAAAGACGCATAACGATAAAAAATATTTAAAATTATTAGATTAATCGAACAAGAAAGGTATAATGTTATTTCATAAACTTTAAAAAATAACTTTATTCGTGCCAAAAGAATGTTCATGATTTCATTTTGACCAATTAAAAAAAGAGGTAGTGATAATTAGATTTAAAATACAAATCCTAAAAAAATTGTCTTGCATAAATTACTTGTAAAATTGTATTTTGTATTTTTTTTTCTTTAAATGTTGATTAATCATTTTTCAAACTAACTAATCAAATAGTTAAGTACATAAATACGCATGATTGATAGAGAAAAAATTTACTGAATGGAAATGACACATGTATACTACATTATAAAGCATTTGAGACCGTTCATATTTAGAAAGTCTGAAAATTCAGACTTTTCATATTTAGAAAGTCTGAAAATTAAGACTTTTCCCTTTCTTTTTATGGAGTTATGAAAATATCTTTTTTAACAAAAAACACATCCATCTAACAACCTTTTGTAACAACTTTTATTATGTGCAATCTTAACAATCCATCTCATTTTAGGGAAACAAATGTGTCACTTCTTAACTAAAAAGTCAAATTTATTTTTAAATTGAAATATCTTTTTATCTATTTATTTTTTTTATAATTTAATTTCATCATATTTTCTAAAATTTTGTGATATTTAATTCAACACCCATTTTAATATATTTTTAATAATTTTTTATTTTTTTATTTTTAATGCTAGCGAAATCGTTGCTTTGCGCGGGTATCATTCTAGTTTGATTGAATTAGTTTTGGAATTTTGAGCTCGACCCGCATATAGGGCTAGATCTTACCTGTCTATGCATATAATGGCCCATCCATCTATGCGTTTCATTTTCAATCTAATTCCCACACCGTTTTCCGTTAATGGACATCGGATCGCCGTCATAAACCTTGCATGTTCCGCTCTTCTAAAGTACGTCCTTACGTAACAACATGTTTATGTTTACATATTTTACATTTGATTTTGGATACTTATTATGTTTGTTAATTTAGGGTTTCTTAGACTATTAATTCAAAAATAGTCGATTTGTATATACTTGTTGCTAAAAATTAGTTGATTGGAAATATGGGTATGTTTGGCAAGGCGTTTAGGAGCTTTTAGCGTTTTGAATTAGCGGCTCGTTTGTTTATCTATTCTGAACTCTACTTTTAACATGCTACTTGAAAGAAGCATTCAGCGTAGGGTTTAGCATTTCGTTATTTTACAATTTATAATTACATATACACCTACATTATCAAACACTTCTATAAAACAAACAGCCACTGCGCTAACTGCTATACTGCTCAGTTTAAGGCCAAAATACCCTATCTAACCTTGCCACTTTTGATTTGCTGCTGTCTTATGGTCCCTTTTTTTATATGTTGGATAACCAATCGCTGTTCTGGTTAAATTCTATATCTTTCTTTTCCAAGCTCACGTTTCGGTAGAATTCTACAACGGACCGAGTAAAAGGTGTAGGCAATAACTAGTTTTATAGTTAGTGATTTAGTCATATTTGTAGCTACTTGATTGCCTAGAAGTGATACCGTCTCAGCATCCTTTTGCGTGTGTTTTTTTTTTTTTTTAAGATACCATGTGGATCTGTTTACATTAATGTAACGTCCCCAACAGATAAATTAACATTATATTTTCTGGGTACTCAAATTAGGAAACTACGCTTTCTATAGAAATGTTGAGATCTTCTAAAGCTATCATCGGTCTAGTAAGACCGATGAGCCAATTTGGTATGTTGAGAGGGCCAATCTCGAGCTACAGTCAGACCACCATAATTCAAGATCAGATACCCACCCCTACGAGTGAAGATGAACTTCAGAACCACTTCAAGGAACAAGCCATGATACCGTACATAGATAAGGAGGTTGTAAGGGTTAGAAAGAGCTCCAAAACGGATGAAAAGGATGCTGAAGAGACTAGAAAGCTTCTAAAAGAGCTCGACGTGTCCAAGAAGGACAAAATCAATGTTTTTATAAGCAAACTTCTTGAACTTGATGACAATAAAGAAGTGGTGTATGGTGCACTTGAGGCATGGGTAGCAGAGGAAAAAGAATTCCCTATTGGACGGCTCAAAACTGCATTAATCACCCTTGAAAGAAAGGGAAAATGGCTTAAAGTCGTGCAGGTTATTAAATGGATGTTAAGTAAAGGGCAGGGTATAACAGTTGGAACATATGGACAGCTAATACGAGCATTAGCTATGGATAACAGAGTAGAAGAAGCAAAGAAATTATGGGTTCGGAAACTTAGTAGAGATGTCGACACAGTGCCTTGGAAAGTATGTGAATAATAATATCACGTTATAACATAGAAAAGCAATTGTGGGAAGATGCTTGCGACACTATTATAAAAGCTTGAAGGAACTTGGTCGTAAAAGTTCCCCGAGATAAAATATATTTGCTCAAACGGTAAGCTGATTTCAATAGAGAGTTTAGGACTAGTTGAAGAGAAGGACCGTGTTATGGAGAAATACAAGAGTTTATTCATTAAGACGAGGGGCAGATATGGAAGGAAGCCGAGTAGTAAGGAATCATCAAAATCGGCGGTTTTATAAGTTTCTTCATGACCAGTGACTAGTTTAAAGAAACTCCTCGCTTTAAAAGAATCTGACAAAGTTCCAATATAGAAATACGTTTCTTCCATGGGTTTGTATCGTGACCTACAGATCTCCAGGTCACTTAATAAACAACTATGAGCAAGATGGAGCCGGGTATATGACGGTACATTATGACCTGAATGCATTGTGTAGGCATCATGCACCTTTTCAACATTACCTAATCTGGAACAATATGTATATCATCGAAAGAACTAATTCTGCTCTCTACATGCGATTAAATCCTGTGATGTTCATGTATTATGATTTATGTGTCATCTGTTTTGTTCATCTTAGTATGGTCATTTGTTCTCTCCAATGAAACACAAAGTCAACCAACCTAATTTTGTTTCCTATAATCAATTGATTGCAAATGTACCTCCGTCACGCAGTGGGACTAAATCGTCCTTATAACAACCCGCCTGTGTCTTTAATGAGTAGTTATATAGTGCTCTTGACAATGCATAGTTTCCTGACGTTGATTTCTGCCTAAAAACCATGGTAAAAGAGTACTAAATGAGTGCCATTCTAGAGCGGGTAGATGATAAACATTAATGTAGTCTTTGTCATGCAGCCATGAAATTTGGAGTATAATGAACAAATATGCATTTGTTTACCATTCAGTAATGGAATAAATTGTTCATTAATCGTTGATAGTTTTGGTTTCTTTTTTCAATTATGTTTATGCTTCGTTGAGCAACAGTGTTGCAAGATTTTGACCATGCCAAAGTGTCTTAAATCTATCCATCCATCACATCAATTATAAACTTATCACAAGACGCACAAATAATTGAGAGCAGTATATTTTGCGAAGTCAGCATCAAATACTTATTATATAAACTGCAGGCCTGTTTTGTTGTTTTTGTAATAAAACTAAGTATTGACACACGCGCTTCGCTGCGGCGGGTCAAGTTTATCGGGTCGAATTCATAAATAGCGTAAAAGTGAGGGTAATTTTCATAACTTGATACATAGTTCGAGGGTCTATTTTGTAAATTTAAATGTTGGGCCGGGTTTTCTTGCTTGTTTTGGACGGGCTGAATTGTAGTCATAGAATGGGCCGGAAAGGTTAATAGGCTGCATAGTGGGCTCATTAGTTATTAGGGCTAATTAGGATTAAAAAAATAATTTTGGCATTAAAATATTGGAACATCATTTAATTGTAAATGTATATAGTATAAATATAAATATAAATTTATTCCTTAAAAATATGCTGAGTATATAAAAAGCAGGCCATCAGAATACACACTATACGCTAGTCCATTCTTTTCCATATTTGTGATTACACCAACTTTTAAAGTCACCATCTTTAGAGCACTCACTAAAGGTAATAGTTTGTGCTTGGCGCAGAAAGAAAGTGGTCAGCAACGGTCGGTGTCTTCATTGTGGATGAGTTGGTGTGTAGCTCGGCAAGGGCATGCCGATCTTGTGCCTCTTTTTTTCCCTTATGGATGTAAGAGAGTCATATTTTCGTGGAGAAGGTGGTCATCGGGTGATGATAAAAGTGAGGATAAGACTATAACGAGTAAAAGTAATAAAAAAAATCATTGGGTTGGCTTTGCAAGTATGATATTATACTATACCTCATGTCGAAAACCAAATCAATATTAGAATCTATACTCAAAACAAATAAACTCCGCGCGCTCCAACATGGCAAGCCCATTTGAAGCCCACTTTAGGCCGGCCATAAGGAGGAGAAACAAAGGGGTTTTGATGGTCATATCTACACACTTGTTAAAATAACAACTTACCAAGTTTTGTGTGGAAACTAGAAGGGGGGTTAAATAGTTTCACCGAATTAAAATTAAAACTTAGATTGTTCGCTTATGTGAATTCAAAAGATATACACAAGTGTATACACAGTTGAATAGATGATAGTACCGGGCATGAATTTAAGTTAGGCTAATCATGGTTACAAGTCCACGTGTGTGATGCATTTATAATTATGTTGTGCACCATAATTATAATTACCTCTTTTCACACGTCTACTTATTTTCAAGACCACACCTTTTTTTATGACAGCTAATAGAATTTCTCCAGATCTTGATTGATCCTGTTGTGGATGGAATACGATCCTTACTCAGATCGTAAGGAATGTTATTCATTAACCTTTAAAAGAGCAACATCAAATAAGAAAGTTTTATCGCAAGTCCTTGTCAAAATTTTCATACCATGTGGTATTGAAATCATTTGACATTGCATAGATTCTTGTGTGTTTCCTACTGCTGTCACTTTTAGGTTTCATTTTTAGCTAGTAATTTTAGGATTTAGGTTCTATATTTCAAGTTAATTAAAGATTAGACATAACTTAAGTTAGATTACGACTTAGTTTTCAATTCCTAGCTTATCTTCCTAAGTACATTTAGTCTTAAAAGTCATACAAGAGCCAAAAAGCCAAAAATAAGTAGTTTAAATAATTTTCTTCATTAGAGCTTAATTTAGTAGCTTATTTGAAAAACTGAATAATAAGGTTTCATTGGGATTTACTAGTTAGTTATTCTTCTAAAGCTTAGCTTCTGAATTGGCTTATTTAGCTTTTGAGCTTAAACTGATTTTGAGCTCTTTGTGTTTGTGCCTTAGTTTAGCTTTTTGATCTTTAATTTTAGCTAGGTTTAAGTATTAGTAGTTTGAGTTGCTTTCCATTTCTAGTTAGTAAGCATTATTAGGATTCTATATCAGTTTTTAGTTTGTAATTTGAGCTAAATTTGAGCTTTGTGTAAGTTTTTTAGAGAAGTTAAGCAAAAATAAGCTCTAAAGCCCACTTTTTGAGTCTGAATACTCATAAGCTCTTAGATAGCTCATTTTTAAGTTTTAGCTATAAGTCACTTTATTAAAATTGTTTTAAAAAGCTTTTTCTACAAGCTTGTGTTTTTAGTTTTTTTAAAAAAGTAAAAAATAAAAAAATTGGCAAAAAGGGGTGTTTGCCTGCCTCGAACCCACGACCTAAAACTCAACAACCATACGTCTTAACACTTTGCTACAATAGCTCATCCATTCACCTTTCCCCACATTTAATTCTTATAGTCATTTTTGCCTTATAAGCCAAATAAGCTGTCAAGCTTATTTCATGGCTTACTTTATAAGCTATGACTTCGGGCTTATTTTTCCTAGGATTCATATAGCATAAGCTATTTTTTTTCTTTTTTCTAGAATTTTTACTATTAGTTTAGTATTTTTAATCTTTTATTTTCTTTAAAAACTTTAAAAAATCATAAAAAATAGAAAATTAATCAGAAAAATAAAAATCTTTTTTATAAAATTTTCTTTTATCATAAAGTTTGTAGGAAAATTAGTTTTACATTCGTAGGGTCTATTTTGCAAAAAATCACTTTTTAAAGAACGGGTTTCATCCCCGTTCTCGGTTTTCAATTTTTAACTCTCGTCTTAACTCCGTTTTCGTTCTAGTTTTTTTAAACTTCGTTTTTAGTCAATTAGAACACAATTTAAAAGATAAATAAAAATTAGGTTTAATTTTGTAGAATTTAGGTTTTTGGCCTTAGTTTTAGTGTCCCGTTTCGCGTTTTTAGTTAAATTTTGATTTCCAACTATTTACTTATATGCTTAATTTTTAGTTTTTGTTGATTTTAAGTATTATTAGTAGTTAACCAAATCAAATTTTGCCTCTTATTCAAATCAAAATCCGAATTAAAACGTGGTTTCAATTACACAAGTCGTTGGGGAAACGACCCGGGTGATCATACTTCCCGGTTAAATATACGTATTATATATTATATATATATCTTTTAGAGTGAATTTTCCTTAGAGAATTTTCTTAATTGCTCTTTTGGAATTATAATATATTATATATTTTTGCGTGTATAAAACTAACTATCACAAGCGTTTTTATTTATACCACACATCCCATGGCTAGGATAAAGCTATAACTATTCTAAGAGTTTGTTGATTCTGAGCCGGTAGATGACATCCTAAAGATCCTCCTGATCTGTTTGGTGACGAGCTTGGATTTTCTCAATGATTTGTTCAAGATTGGAAATTCTATAGTAAGCAAAGGCAATCTTATCCTTTTGCCCTAACTGCTTCTTTTGAAGTTTGATAATCTGAGTACGGATTTTCTTGAGTTCGGTCTTTAGTTCGTCACTATTCCTTCGTATGATCATTCTATCAATACGTCCTTCCTCCATTTTCTCGATGTGGTGAAGATAGAGTTCATCTAAGTAATTCAAAATATCTTCGATTTGTCCCTCATGATGTTTCAGATACATCTTAATTGGACATTTTCCTATTTCAAATATCTGAGGTGGGGTAGGAGTATAAACTGAGGAAGATGGTGATACCAAATCACAGGTTTGATTCCGGGATGAATTAGATAACGTAGTTGAGGAAGAAGATGGGGAATGGATTCGCTTCTTAGGTGGTAATAGTTCTTCAGGAACAAAGAAATATCGAGGATCAAATAGTAGTGATGGTGGTAATATCGGAGATAGAGTCAAAATAGCTGGTGGAGTAATAGGATCTGGTGATGAAATAGGTAATTCCTTAGCATAAAATGCTTGTACGTCCTTCAAACAAGGATTATTGTAGAAAGATGAGAATACTGGTGGGATCATATTATCTGTAGAGTTTTCCGAAGAGTTAAAAGAACTGCTTCCTGATGAAGCTGGGAAATAATCCGATGAGACCGAAGTATAGTTAAGAATATTCATAGAGGAAAAAGCATCCTCAATATCGGAAGTAGAGCGGTTGGGAGAAGACATCGTTCTGACCTACGTTTGTAAATAACATAAGTAGTTGTGTAATAGTATAATAGATTGTATATTTACTTACTTGTTTCAGGAATTTAGTGGCAGGAGGACTTTGATGCTGAAAAAGAAAATTGAGGTTATAATTTAAGGTTTTGACTGTCTCTATAACAATGGCGCTAATTACCAATCTGTATCACCCCATTTTTACATATAGCAGCGGAAGCTAAATCTGGGGTATTCGTCATGGGATACACCAATTCATAATCATAGAAAATGACCCAAAGAGCTGTGTTCAAAGATACGTTATCATTCATTGCAAATCAGAGTTTTACCTGGCGGTCAAATTTAGATAGTAAAATGATGAATTGATAACAAGTTTTAGCATTTTTGTTATGCCACTCCAGCTATAAAGTGCTCAATGTTACATGAGTAAAAACATGCATAAAACGGGTAACACAAAGTTGAGTGATATCATAGGTTTGATAATGTCATAGTTGATAACAAGATATAGTCATTGGTATTTAGGGACAATCTTAATGGGAACATTTTTTTTGCATCTATCTTAATGACATCAATACATTAACAGGGAAATACCGTAGTGATTATTGGTTAGGGAAAGATGTCCCCGTGGAAATCGGTAAACTTGCCAAGGTTACACTATTATGACAATATAGTGCGTTTGTCTACCAGACATGGGTTAATACCAACGCGGAGCCATAACCCCCAATAGATCTTTCCACAATATTCGCGTTCACTCGCAATGCAAGTAATAATGATTCATGATATGGAATTAATGGCCACGAAAAGCTACTTAGGCAATAATATTATCTGGATTGCTTACATTTAGAAAAACATTGATTCATCGTTTATATCAGATATCACAAGTTTATAACGTATTCTAAAGATCTAAATATGGGGTATGAAAATTCATTAAGTCTCTTGAAAAGTAATCAATTGTGTATGGATTATAATATAAGAGTTTGTAACACAGCATTGTAATCCCTCACGGGTTTAAAATTTCCAATATAAAGCTAACGACCTTATCCACAATCTTAACAGGGAATGAGTTGAATATAGCAAAATGATAATAAACAGCACGTTACGCAACATGAGTAAAATATGTTGAGTCTTAGGAGATTGTACTATAGAATTTGGTTTTAACGATGTTATGAGTTGATTGAAGAGTTTCGAATTATTGTATCCCGTTTGGGCCATCATAACTCATAAGTCATTCAGTATAACGTTTGATGAGCTTCGGGCACTTTAAAATCGTAAAACCAAACAACTCGTTCAGACGTAATACCAAGCTGAAACCTTTAATATAAAGCACCCTAGTATTTGATACGATATAATCGGTTTTTAAGGTTTTGATCATTATCTGGAAAATTATAAGCACGAGGAAGCGTTATTAAATAAAAAAAAAAGGGGTTTTATGTCTTGTAGGTTTAAAACATGTTTTTATACCTTTTTCAAATTGTTACATATAGACCCTTGAGTTTGAAAAGTGGCAAAATATACATATGGGTTTGCACTTTTACGAGTTTGGTCCTTCAAGTTTAAAAGATATACAAAATAAACCTTGTACTTTGGAAAGTGACATAATAGACCCCTATAGTTATAACTTTGATGAAATGACATATTCAGTCCTTTTAGTTATAAGTTTTCGAAAGTTACTATATATACCCCTTGCATGGATAATATTTACAAAACATGTCAAAATTGTCATGCAAGCTTCTTTTAACATTTCAATAGACATTTATAAGTTATAATAAACTAAAATATGAAGATTTAACGCAACATAAGTTTAAAATAATGATTCGTTAAACTAGGAAGCAAAACGGGTCAAATTAGGTTTCAAAACGTAAACGCCCGGGTTTTAAGTTCAAATTCCTTCATTAATCAATAAAGTGGTTATTTTAATATTAGTTAAGCATGCTAGGATAGATTATAACAATATTTAATCATTATAACATTTAGTTTTAAGAAAAACATAAAATTAGGGTTTCGTCCTCAAACTTGAAAGATATGCAAGTAAACTCTTGGACTTAGAAGTGACATAATTGACCACTAAGTAATTATAAACTTTGATAAAATGTATCATATTCAGCCCTTTGTTATAAGTTTTAGAAAGTTATGATATATACCCCTTGCATGTTCTATATTACAAAATATGTCCAAATTGCCCATGCAAGCTTTCTTTTTAATTTCAAAAGATATTTATAAGTTTTAATAAAACTAAAATTTGATTTTTAACCGTAACGCTAAGTTTAAAATAGCCATTCGTTAGGCTAGGAAGCAAAACGGGTCAAATTAGGGTTTCAAAACGTAAAGGCGCGGGTTTTAAGTTCAAATTCCTTCATTAATCAATAAATTGGTTATTTTAAAATTATTTAAGCATGCTAGGATAGATTATAACAATATTTAATCATTATAATATTTAGTTTTAAGAAAAACGCGAAATTAGGGTTTCGGGTGTACGGTTTTGGATCAAATGGAAAATGAGCTGAATTTTGAGTTATGAAACTATAACAAGAGATTATTAGGATCATATGAACATTATATAAGTGTAGAGCAAGAAAAGATAGAATATCTAGAAACCTGGGTTTGGCCTTCAAGGAGGCAAAAATGGTAAGAAATGGGGGTCATTCGGGTAGTATTTCCACTCGTACGCCTTGTATCTTGTTCCCGGGGCTTCAAATCTTCAAAGATTCACTTGAATGATCTTCTTAGATGATACTAGGATCATCAGGAGTAGATAAAGGTTGCTCACTTGGGTTATAGAAAGAAGAAGTGGGGGATGAGAATGAATGAAGGGTTATGGGTTCTATTTATAGGTAAAGGACCCTTAAAGGCTAAGAAAACTTATGTGATCTGGTTAGGACACATATGAGAGCTAGAGGGTGTCTCAGCGGAGGCGAGTAGAGGATGTGTTGGTTAGGCAGAAACTAGCAAGAACATGAGGAAACACCCATGTGTATGTCGCGGGCTAATTAAGAAGAAAAAGGAAGACCATATGCCATTTTTAAACTATATAAGGTAAAGATATTTGTGTGAGGTGATTTTAAGCTGCTTAGGAATGAATTAGCTTAGTCATGGAAGTGCTTGATTACAAAAAGATTGGTGAAAATGGTTCAAAATGAAAGAAAGGTGTATACGGGTACATTTAGGGCTCATTAGGGCTTATTTAGGGTTTTCAAGCTTGCAATTCGTGTATATTTGATCAATAATGATGGATTAATGTTTGTAAGGATTGTATTAAGGATTAATAACAAGAATTGATAGGTGGTTCGGGTTTAAAATGGGCGAAAATGAGTAAACGGGTCCAAAAGTTACAATTAGGGCATAATTAGGGTTTTCTAGCTTTGTTTCTTGTACATTGTTGTTAATATGGTGAAATGATGATGGAAAGTGATTGAGAATGTTGTAATTTATGTTATTACCACTTATTTGAGAGTTGGTTTGAGTTTACAATGGATAAAAATGAAGAAACGGGTCATAGTTTAGAAACTAACTGCGTTTTAATGTTTAGGGTTTTGAATTAGGGTTTTGAATGTAGAAATAGATATGAAAGCTTATGAATGGAATAATTAGGGTTTAAATATTGTATATTGAGTGTAGTAGCTTGTACACAAGTGATGGTGAAGAAATTAGAATGAAAACGGAGGTAAAACGGCTATTTTGGATATCATGCATTAATGACTTGTATATTATGCTTTGAAAGCTTGTACTTGACTTGGAGGGAGTTTATATTTCAAATGAAATTTTATATTACATATACATATGATTTAGTAGCTTATACATTCACTTTAGATATTAAATCTTTATTGAATTAGGGTTTAGAGGTATACGATAACGGTTTAAAGCCCGTTTTGATATAACGTTGTGAATGGTACATTATAGGAATAATGTACTTTGTAAAAAGAATATGATGATATTTACTTGACATGTTATGATGTTTGCTTGACATATATGAAGACAGGATTGCCATAGATAGGTTGCGTGAGCTCGTCTACTTTAGTTATGTAAGTTACATGACATACTGAGATATTGACAATGCAAGTAATGTAATAAAGCGAAAAATTTCCCGTATAATTATGATAATAGTAAAATAGGTTTTGCAGTTGATGTAAATTCTTGGGTTGTTATATCAGTGGCTAAGATTATTAATACTGGATTGGATGCTAAAGAAGAAATTAATAATGGTATTGAAGATGTTAATACTGGTAGTACTAAAGTTGATTCTGGTACTGCTAGTAAAAGGGGTCAAAGGGAAGGAAAGGCTCCAATGGTTGAAGAGGACATCCAAGCTACTCACAAAACTAAAAAACAAATAAGACAAGAGGAAACTGGATTGGAAGAGGCTATAAAATTACAAGCTCAAATGGATGAAGAACTTGTAAAGCGGATTCATTTAGATAAAATGATAGCCAAAAGAATGGCAGAAGAGGAAGAATTATCAGAACAACAAAAGAAAAGAAAAGCAGAAGTTCAAGAAGCTGCTCAGAATTATACTGAAGAGGATTGGGATACCATCAGGGCAAAACTTGAAGCAAATGCAGAACTAACCAAGAGTTTACAAGGAGAAAGTATGACTGGTGAAGATTTTGCTAAAAGGATGGTGGAAATGATCAATCAGAAAAAGAAGTTTTATGCTGAACAAAAGGCTAAGGCAAAAAGAAGCAAGCCAATGACACAGGCACAACAAAGAGATTACATGAGTACCTTCATCAAAAACCAAAGCTCATGGAAATTGACTCAATTGAAGAAACTTACTTTTAATGAGCTCAAGACTGAATTTGAAAAGTTGGTGAAGAGTATTGAAAATTTTGTGCCAATGGAAACTGAAGCTAGAGTGAAAATACATAGATTACAGCTAGAACAAGAAACTTCATAGAAACAGAAGATTGACATTGAAGATGTTTCAATCATAAAGGGAAAAGATGAAGTTGTAAAAGAAGAATAAACTAAAGTGCCAGTTAAGAAAACAGGAATGAGAAGAAAGCAAAAGGCAAGAAAGGGAATAAATATTGACAAGACTACACAAGATGAGTTCAACAAGGAAAGAGAAGCATATGTGAAATATAAAGTCAAAGATGCTTCATTATAATCAGAGATTGGAGTAGATGTTATTCCAACTGCTACAAAACCTCCTACTATTGTCAATTGGAAGATCATTTCTCAATCAAGTCAAAAGGTTGCTTATCAGATCATAAGAAAAGATGGTTCTGATAAAACTTATGAGTTTTGGAGCTATGCTTAAAGATTTTTCAAGAGATGAGCTTGTTGAGTTGTACAGATTGGTGATAAAGAAGTATGGAGCAAATACTCCAAAAGAGATGTATGACAGAGTACTCTGGGGTGATATCAAGACCATGTTTGATCCACCTCTTAGTGATGATGCAATCTGGAGTTTGCCACTTCAACAAAATATAATTAATTAGAGGTATTATCCTACTTGTGTTGTACACTGCTTAACATTAGATGCATCTACTATATATATGTTAGCAGATAGAAAATATCCTTTGTCAAAAGATGCTTGCCAAATGATGCTAAAGATGAAGCTTCTAGATGGGACAATGGATGAAGTTTGTTATCAACTCTTGAAGATGATTAAGAAGCAAGCTGGGATAAGAAAGTGATGAGTTTCTAAGTAGCAGTGAGCATTTTTTTAGAAACTATGGGCTATAATGGAAATAAGAAGGGTTTGGGTGTTGGCTAACCACCACACAACAAATGGTCATCAGTTTGCCATGATTAATAGGTATAAGAACTGGCTAGTCCAAAGAAAACGGCTTTGGTAAAGACTTCTCAAATCCGTTTATGGTTGACAGTTTACCAAAAACTGTATGGTAATCAATGCACCATAGTATTGCACTAAAACATTGACTACTCCAGAGCAAACGGCTACTGGTAAAGAGAACTCAAATCTGTTGATAGATGATAGTTTGCTAAAAACTATAAGGTTATTAATGCACCTTGTTATTGCAATATAGCATTGACTAGTCCATAGCAAACGGCTCATGGTAAAGACATATCAAATCTGTTGATGGCTGGTAGTTTGCCAAAAACTACAAAGCCAACTTAGTTGGATGTTGCTGTGTAGCTGTGAAGAGAAGACAAAGACTTACAAACAAAGTATGATCTGGTTTTTCAAAGAACATCAAACAGATCATCATTCAAAAGAAGTTAAGGACTTAAAGACATGCTTGGATACAATTCCCAAAAGCCCAAACTAAAGAAAAACTAAGAAACTTAAGTTAACAATGTGAAGTTTCAAGTTTAGGGAGATTGTTAGGGAATTTTTGTATAACAGTACTTAATTCTGTTAGTATTATAGTTTAGTTCTGCCATATCATAGTTAGTACTTTGGTAGAATGGGGTTTATCTAGTTAGTACGGTAGTGTTTAAAAAGTTAATACTAATGCTTATTATTATTAAAGTCTGCTTTCCGCAAAATTAATTAGAGTTAAAGAATTTAAATTTTGCCCATGAGATATCTTAGAAAGGATATGCATTAATCTTTATACGCGTTTTGTAAAGCCATTAGGAAATATAAGATTACGGAGTACGATCGTCGATCAATACTTTTATTACTTCTCCTGATACGCGACACTATTATAGTCGTAGGTCGAGCAACGTTGATAGATACCTTGACTCCTAGTGTGGAAAATTCCAGTTATCGATTATATCATCCATTTTCCTCATTCGATTGCCTCGATTCTTGACTTACTACTTCTTGTACTTGCTATGATCCTTGATTCCAAAACACCTTAAAGTCTTTTTATGAACAATTTATTCCAAAAATATATAATAATATATGAAATGTTTTATCAAACTAAATACCAAATTGCGTCGATTTTCATAAGAAGACAAAGCAAAAAGTGTTTCCCAAAAATAAATGAACAATAGTTGAGAAATAATAAATAAATAAATAAATATTTCTTTCTCATTTCTATGTCAAATGATTTACTTATTTTCAAGGATAGGTCAAAAACTTTTATCATCATATATGGTGTGTAATAATCGAAAAGTTTTCTTTTTGACGAGGACGGATGTGTCGTCGCTTGGTCCTCAATTATGCATAGCCTAGCTAACTATGCATAATTCAGGAAGAGCCACGCTGTGTCGGATTAATCGTCGCCTTTAAACTAGTGGTTTTGGATAAATGTTTGGGTGAGAACACTTCCAAATGATGGATCCTTATGCAAGTAATCCTATTCGATTCGATTTCGTAAAAACAAGTCCGAATTTTCTTGCGTTCCTTGAAATCTTTTCTTTCGGATGGTGTTGACTTAGAAAGTCACCTTGACCGAATAATTCCAGAAAATATTTCCGCGTGTCACGTGTAACATGTGAAATCCCCTCTAAATCACAGTGTTGTTGATGAAATACCAAGAGACCTGATACCGACACTGAGAAGGAATCTTAACGAGATTAGAAGACTGCCAAAGTGGATGAAAGCCGAGTTCGAGTAACTCCGGGACCAATGAAAAAGACTTCTCGTACATCAAATGTATCATACGTTATCTTTCTTTCATTTTTCCTATATGTCGAACGACGTCCGTAGATGAAAATTTCTTCTACGTCAAACTGTGAATCATTCCTGTTGAATAAGCCGTAATCGTGAAGAAAACATCTACCCCGAAATATATGTGTTCGGTCATCTAATGTTACGAATGAATCCTACACAAGCTCGAGTTGTGAATTCGAGGTGTTTGATTTGTTCATGTTCTGCCTTGTGAACTCAAATACCAACGTAGAGTAATGACTCGGATACCAACGTAGAGTCACACAAGGATGGCTCAAAAGGAGAGCCTTTGGCGCGAGAGCCAAGCACAATGGTCGGATCCTACCAAACGATAATGATGTCGTCCGTCATCATTTTCCGTAGGGAATAAAATGGTACGCGATAGACAGTTGGAGTTTGCTGACTTCGTGGCGGTAGATAAAAGACAATCCCGTTTGCCGTCTCCGTTTATTCAGTTAAGGAATCCTTGTGCTTGACTTGATCCGCTTTGATCATCGATGGTCAATGTCGGATAGCCATAGTTGAAAATTATGTGCAAAACTTTTTCTTATTATGTGTTTATGTGATATGTGATTTAGTCGAGTGGTCGTACGTTGTGCGAGCTCGAGGCGGCATTGTGAAATGACGTCCGATCGTGGGTAACGCGTACCCTGATTTCAGCCCCCCGTTGAAAGACACGGATAAGGGTCCTTGATGCTCATTGAAAGACACGAGACGGAGTCGGGTAGGAGCGGTCGAAATTGGTGTGCGAGCTCGATAAATCCACGGATGGAACCTGGGCCGGTGACGATCGTGCCTGGAGCACCGTGAAGAATGCTCAGGGTTTGATAATATAAGAAAACTTGACCATTTTATTGGGTATGGATCCATGGCTATAAATCCCGTGAGCACCCTGATTTCATATATACTGTAATCTCTTTTGGGTATGAATCCGTTTGTGATCACCCTGTAATCTCTTTTATGTATGAATCCGTTTGTGATCACCCTGTAATCTCTTTTGGGTATGAATCCGTTTGTGATCACCCTGTAATCTCTTTTGGGTATGAATATGTTTGTGATCACCCTGTAATCTCTTTTGGGTTTGAATCCGTGTGTGAGCATCTACTATGATAAAAATCTTTTTGGAAATGCATCCATGGCTTTCGGGCCCGTGAACTTCCTGTAACTTTAAAAAAAACAAAAAAAAACAAACTTTCTTTGGCTAGTCTTAGCCAAAATTCTGTCAAAAATTATTACTTATCATGGCGTGGCTATTTAGCAAGCATGAGTTAACTTAATTGAACTGATTGATTGACATGGTTTGGCCATTTAGCAAGCATGTCGTTATGTGACTATATGTGCTTAATGATAAGTACCCTGTTCTGATTAATGCCATAGTGCTTTCGATAGATTTATGTATACCCCGAGTGATTTCCGCCTCAATGCGCTTTCTTTCAATTTGCATGGCTTGAAGGTTAGCGAGCATGCAATTATGTAATCTAATAAGCTTAATGATAAGCGTCTTGTTTTGAATAATATTGTAATGCCTTCAATGGAGTTATGTACACTCCAAATGATTTTTATAATGACGCCATCTCTTTTAACGAGACCCATTGGGCGATATGTGTTTTCATTTGAACGGTGTGATCACCGATGATTTTTGAATTGATTTTCGCTTCGAAAAACTTCCTAATGTGAGAATATGTAAATTCATTCGAGAATGACACCTTTCACTCATTGCAAGTAATATTGGGACTAATATAGCGTTTAAAGCGCCGGGACGTCGCTTTCTAAAGGAGGGGAGACGGTGACAACCGTAATTTTTCAGGAATTTAAATGACTCTTTTACCCTTTGACTTTTTCAGGTTTGACACAACTTTTGACTTTTTGACCTATTGTTGTTGAGTAAAAACAATTATCGCGTGACCGACAATTTTTCGAAACTTATTTTAATAATTAATCAAAACTATTATTACATAAATTTCATTTATAAATTTATTTTAGTTAAAAAAAAACTTATTTGGCTTGTAAACGAGAATAACGTGTACCGACACAAAAATAATCAAAATTTTATTTAATTATCAAAATTTATTTAATAAAAATATTCAATAAATTAATTATCATTTTATTTAAAAATTTATGTGTTGTCGTGATATGGAGGCTAAATAAGGCACACTCATCTTGCAATATTGTGTAGTGGGACACTTGTCCTAATACTCCATCATTCTCTTCGTTATCATTAAAAATGTAATTCTCCTCCTTGTCTTCGTTTTATTGCTTTTTCCGTCCAATTGAGCAACAAAAACATCAATTCTATATATAATTTTTTTTACTATATTATGTCCCAAGAAATAAAGGTCTATGAAGCTAGTTGTATCCCATGGATAAAATCGCTTCATGCATAACAAGGATCATCATTTTTTAGAGTTACTTAGGTTGTGATCATCATGGCTTAAAAAAAACAGATTTCTTGCAAGCAATTGGTTGGGTTAGAAGAGTTTTGAGTTGTGTTGATTATTCGGTGTTCGGTTACGTGTTCCTGGGTTGAATTGTATCTCGATGAATGGTGGCGTCCTTATTTTCAGTTTCGATCTATTCTTGTTTAGCACCTTTGAGGTATACTCCCTAAGCTTCACTGTAACTCTAATGTCTAATATATACATCAATCCAAATCATGCCATGATAAAATCATATTTTTAATCAGCCACGGCTTTGTGACAGTTTTCTGTCGTCACTAATTTGCTGACGAACCAATTAAATAACAAACTGAATATGTGACAGATTTCAAGTCACCAAAAAAAAATCATGTTAGTTTCTTTAACATTTTTAGTAACTTAAAATTTACCTTTTGTGTTGTACGACAACAGTAGAAACGACATCAATGATTTTTTATTTTTTCTTTTTATTGGTTTCACATCAATGAGCTAGTGTAGATGCATGTGATATAGGCATGAGAATATATTGACCTCAAAAGAGGGGAAAAGCTTTATGCGTTAATTTAATGAGTTCTTTGTATTGATATAATACTGTAATATGCATGTGAATTGTATCAATTACTGGGCAAACAAGGGTCTTGTGCATCATTACATGAAAAGAATCGAGTCACATGTTTATGTGTCAGAATGGAAACAACATGGTGTCAATATTAGTTTCCATTAATTTTATTTCAAAAAGTGTAAGAATAACTTTTATTAATATCCTTTAAATGTTTAATAGGGTTATATTTTCGGCCTTAAGGTGTTCATTACTTAAATTAGGGTTCATCTTATATTTTGTAAAAACTTCAAACTAAAAGTACAATACCAAGACTTGTTAAAAAAATATATTTTTTATTTATTTATTTATAATTTTTTTTACCTATAATTGTTGCGAAGTATATTTTTATATTCTAAGTCGAGACTTTATTTTTAGGTTGCTTAGAGGTTTACTCGGCTTCTTGACGCTTCATTTCTCGGTCTCTCGACGTTTATATCTCGCTATCTATTATCGTATTGCATGAAGGTGAGTTCATAGCCTCGCATTTAATTATTCTTATGTTTTTAAAAAAAACCCGCGAGGGAGATACATGCTTGTTTTAGAAAATCGAACACAGGTGATTTTATTATGTGAACGTTGCTTTGAGTGTTATGTTGTGGCCCTTCCTTCATGAACCGTCAATCACCGCTAACCGGTGAACGCTAATGCAATAATAATAGATCTGTTTTGGCCTAACGACCTGTCTGGCGTGTGTTCCTTGCGAGGGCATACGAAGACATATTGTATTTAGTATTGGGAGTGCTATCACTCCAGGTTGGGCACATGGTTAAGGTTCGGTTCGTGGCTCTAGCATCGTTGTGATTGTTCTATGAACTAAATATTTTGCTATGCTTGTGTTCAAAATGATTGTTTATAAACTCTATGGATTCACTCAACATTTTTGTTGACGTTTTAGCATGTTTATCTCAGGTATAGCATTGTAGCTTGGATGGATGAAATGCGGTTATCGGAAGGAAGTGGACTTGTAACTATCGAACATTGATTAATTATTTTCTTGTAAATAAACCTTAAACATGTTACTGGATTATTGGATGCTGAGTTTTTATAAGTTATGGGACTTGTAACTCTGATTTTTAATAAAATTTAAATGTAGTTTACGTGACTGTGAGTTATATTTTGAAGTAGCACCCCAATGTATGGTATTCAGCTCGCGTTAGTACAATTTGGGGTGTCTCAGGGCTGTTGTAGACAGAAAGAATAAGTGCAAGGTGAGAAAATAGTGGGGAAAAGTTCAGTTTATTTATAGGACCATCTGGAGGAGGTTAAGTTATCGGGCGGTCCCCTAAAACTAGGTGGGTTGTCCCTTAAATATTAAGGGGGGCCCCCATGTATTGAAGGGGGGCCATCTAGACTTGGGGCTCCCCAGTTTGTCTTTGTGTAGGGGAATTTTCTAGAACTTACTAGCGTTTTAGGTCCGAAAATTTGAATTTCAAAATGTTTATTTGATAAAACATTTTCTTTTAATTGTAGAAATGTTTTGTGATGTTTTTAAAATTGTTTACAATTTTTATAAAGTATGAGGTTTGAATACAAAATTTTCTTTTGGAATCATAATAATGCAATTAAGCATTTATTTATTCATACCTGAAGTGATATAATTTCGAAATGAAATTTTATTACTAATTACTTGTTTTACGTTTAATTTTTACATTGCGAACGTTGTTATATTTGTGATTATCAAATCGTAAAAGATGAAAATTATTAATAATGTTTTTAGCATTCTTCTCTAATCAAAAATTTGAATAAGCCTAAAAAGAGTAAATGAATGTACTAGTCCTTTGCTAAAACAAGGACTTAAATGATCTTAGAGCTGTATCTACAAAGCTCAAGCTTATTGAAACAAGTGGTAAGGTC
Source organism: Tanacetum coccineum (assembly GCA_026074375.1). Taxonomy (NCBI): domain Eukaryota; kingdom Viridiplantae; phylum Streptophyta; class Magnoliopsida; order Asterales; family Asteraceae; genus Tanacetum; species Tanacetum coccineum. The sequence continues at coordinate 26,356 of BQNB010012662.1, forward strand.
CATAAGCCCATCCATGTCTGGCTTATCTTCCACTAAATAAGCTATAAGGTAATTTTGAGAGCTTTAAGTGAATAGCTTCTTCATTTAAGCCTATAGAGAGCTTAAATGAGATTTTAAAGGACTAGCTTATTTAGGTAACAAAGAGCTTAATAAGGCTTATAAGGTGATATATAAGCACATTTTAGCTAAAGTAGCATAAAAGGTAAAACATAATTCAAAGACACAATTTAAATAAAACTGCTACTTTTATTAATAATCAAACGTTTACAAGCTTTAAAAGAGGAAATTACATTAAAAATGAGACAATAAGCTAAAAGCTACACTATCAAGCTACTTAAAAAAAACTAACTAGATGACTCTCCTAGTGATAGAAGCCATTATTATAGTGAATGAGAGAAGGTTCTAGGCCTTGGAGGAGTGTCCCTTAAGCTTCATCTAACCCTTGGGATCACTAACCCATATCCTCAATCAATCTCTTTGCACCCTTGGATCACCCCCACGTATCTTCAACTAATGGTATTGCTTGGGATTGCTAACGTGGCCTGCTGTGAAGCCACATTGGTCTTCTAGAAGAGGTTGTGCGTGTAGTGAAATGGAGGGAGCGCGTGGATTTTACCCTGTGTAAGTCGTTATGTGTAAATTGGAGGGAAGATCCACAGTAACTCCAGGCAGGTTATTTGTTTTGACTTAGGTCAGGATTTTGAGATTGGGCTTTTATTTTATATCTTGGGCCTGGACTAGTGAAATGGGTTTGGTTTTGGATTTATTATTTTACGCTTACAAGGGTTAATATCATTTAGTGTTATGGGGTGACACGGCCGATGAGGGTACGAGTTGGACATTAAAGATGAAAATATGCATCTCGGCTTTGGTTCCTACGCTTTTCTAATCTTGGCTCGGTTTTGTCTTTTTTGCTTCGTTTTTGTCCTTTTTTTTAATCATCGTTACCTGCCATATTTCATTTGACAAAACACACATATTTCAATGTATTTTTTAGTCATATAGCTCGTTCAATGAGGAAAAATTGATATGTGAATAAAACAATATCACCCGCATAATAAACCTTGTTGATATTTGCGGATCTTAACTTTAGTTTTCTAAATGTTTTTAAAATTCCACAAATATGAGTGTGCCGGTGATTTTGTAGAATTTAGAACTTGGCTTGTTATCTATTCGAGCCGCCAATAATGTGTATATGGATTATAATTGGAGTACTTGTTTAATTGGTAAATTTCTAGGATTACACCAAATCGCTTTTACATGTTGCTTATCTAACTAACTACAAGGTTAGTTAACCTCTACTTTTAAACCCTTTCCACATCTCATATTTAGTGTGATGATCCCTTTAAGAACAACCCATAGAGCCAATCCTTTAGGATTTACACTAACTATTTGTTACACCCTCACACCTTAACCTACCCTGTTAGATTAAGTTTAATTTACAGTTGCTAGTTGCTTAAAGTGTAAAGTTTATATTTCCTGAGTCTTGTGTCATTTTCTATCTTTGGTGCGGTTGTAAATTTGCACATTGCAAATGGGAATGTATATTAGTAGTCAAAGCTCGTGTGATTTTACTACCATTATAATTATTGGTGAATCCGAAGACGAAGGAACTACCGAAGAAATTATCCAGAATTATTATGATCGTGAAGATGGTGAAACTACACCGAGATTTGAAGTTTAGTTGTTAAAAAAATAAAAAAAAATGAGAAATATACAAAAAGAGAAAGAAAGTTTGAAGACAATCATTTCGCAATTACCAAAGGAATTACACGAAGGATCTATTATTCGTTGATACGTCTAAAAAATTAACGATGTAAAGTATTATACAAAGTGGAAGATATCGCCACTTGCCTTGTAGAGTATGTAAAGTTTTGGGAAGATTGGGAAGTTGACCATTACGGGAACGCCAACTTAGGTTGCTGTTTTTGATTGATGATCAAGACGTTGTAAATAGTTGTGTCTTTATCATGGTAACGGTCAGGAAATAAGTGTCTAGCAACTTGTATCTTAAGTCTTAATCTATTTATTTCTTGATTTTTATTTAACAATAATTTACTTCCCTCTCACCTGATGATTAGCCGCTGGTTTTACGCGAATGAGGACTTGTTCGAGCATGCATGTCTATTCCGTCATTACGGCCATGTATGCATGTCTTAGTTGCCTCGTTGGTTTACGACTTTTAGTGAAAGTTAGAAGGTTCCTACCCTATATCATCTTCATCCTAACCATTGGTTAAATTCGAATGGGGATGTGATCGAACACACATGTCTATCCCGATGTTTTGGGTGTGTATGTGTGCTTCAGCTGCCTTGTTAGAGTGGTCCTTCTGGTGAAAGATTTTAGAATGATCAAACTGTACGCCTTTCTATACAAAAACTTATATTTTACTTTATAAACTTGTTACTCCTTAGCTTTAGCGGTGGAGATGTATATCCTTGCCAATCTTATGATAGAATATTCATCACGGCCAAGCAATTGAGCGATTTAGTTACATCTTACCACATAGATTAGTTTAGTGATTTGAGTTCTTTCATCTTCCTATTTCGTGAGGTGTTTGGTTGTGTACTTGTAATAGAAAAAATAAGTGCTTTAACGGAAAATATCCTAAGGGATACATTTTTATAAACTTCTAAAGGCTACTTGAGGACCAGTAGGATTCAAGTGGAGGGATACTTGATGACATCAAATAACGTCTATTTTATAGCATCATTTATCCCATGTTATTAACCTATTTTGTATAGTTATTGCAAAGAATTGTTACTTAATCATTTATATTTGAGAATTACAGTAATTATGGAGTAATTGGTGAAAGTTAGCAAAAGGCGTGTATTCTGGAGCTTAAATGAAGATATTTTGAAGATTACTATTCTGAAGACCAATACGCCGTATCCATCAAGGAAGATACGGCGTATCCGTGCCTGCACTCACCAAAGACCACTCAAGAATAAAGATCAATACGCTGTATCCAGGGGACTCAATACGCCGTATTCAAGACATGGAATCAATATAATATTCTGGAAGATATCAAGCGTAGTCCCTACTTCCAACTCTTGGATACACCGTATCCAACCGACTTCCATACCCTATAAATACAAAACTCAAAAACAAGTTTTAAGTGTGCTAAATCATATTTGTTGGGAATTAGAGGCTTCTACAACTTAATGTTGCTGGTTCAAGTTTGTGCTGCTGCTGAAGATTAGAGAAAACAGTCTAAGTCATTAGTATTGTTAGTTTAATAGTTAGTGCTGCCAGTACAAAGTGTTAGTACTGTCAGTTTATTAGTACTGTTAGTTATAATAGTTAGTACTGCTAAAGTGATATGCATGAGATATATTAGGAATAGATATGCATTGATTAGTATACGCGTTTTGTAAGCCCATTAGGGTTTCCTTGGTGTATAAAAGGAACCCTACGGCATAGATAAAATATATAAGTTTTATATAGTTTTTATAGCAAATATAGTTAGCAGCTTCAAGGTTATTTTGTAACCCTATCACTATTCAGAGTGATCGTTTTATATTGAGGCTGAAAGTTTGGCTTACATTTGTGTGTTCATTTATTAATCTTCTTATTGCTTAAAGTCTAGATTCCGCATAGACTTTAAGTTATCTCACAAAGTTTCTGTCTTAGTAGTTTTGGATTTATCCAAGGTTACTAACCTTTATACAAGCTAAAGGAGATCAAGATCTATTCAGAAGGGATCAACAAGTGGTATCAGAGCTTGTTGAGAAACTTTGAATAAGAAGAACTCTAACTCTACTCAAGATCTGTTAGTCAAAGAAAAGATGGAGTCACAATCAGAAACTACCCAAACGGTGTCTGCACTAAAACTTCCAGTACTCAAAACTGGGGAGTATGATCTATGAAGCATGAGGATGGAACAATACCTTACTTTCACCGATCATGCCCTTTGGGAGGTAATAGTAAATGGTGATTCAGTTTCACCAGTTGCATCAGCTAGTGCTGGTGCTGAAGGTCCTATTCCTCCTAAAACTGCTGAACAAAAGCTAGCAAGGAAAAATGAACTAAAAGCAAAAAGCACTCTTATGCTAGCCATTCCTGATGAGCACCTACTGAAGTTTCATGCCTGCAAGGATGCAAAGTCCTTATGGGAAGCTATCAAGAATAGGTTTGGAGGCAACAAGGAATCAAAGAAGATGCAGAAGACCATTCTCAAGCAGAATTATGAAAACTTTGCTGCATCAAGTCAAGAAGGACTGGATAAAACCTATGATAGGTTTCAAAAGCTCATTAGTCAACTTGAAATCCATGGTGAAGTTATCTCTCAGGAGGATGCAAATCTGAAGTTGTTGAGAAGTTTACCATCAGCTTGGAACAATATTGCTTTAATCATGAGAAACAAATCTGATCTAGACACATTGAGCATGGATGATTTGTATAATAATCTGAAGGTGTATGAATCTGAGATCAAAGGCCAAACAAGTTCAAGCTCAAATTCTCAGAATGTAGCCTTTGTTTCCTCTGATAACTCCAGCAGCACTAATGAAATAGTTAATACTGCTCATAGTGTTTCTGCTGCTAGTTCTAAGGATCAAGCTTCTACTGCATCATATGCTGATGATGTCATGTTTTCTTTCTTTTCTAATCAATCCAATGCCCCACAGTTGGACATTGAAGATTTGGAACAAATTGATGCTAATGATCTTGAAGAAATGGATCTCAAATGGCAAGTGGGAATGCTTACCATAAGAGTTAAGAGGTTTATAAAGAAGACAGGAAGGAAGCTGGATTTAAATGACAAAGAAACTGTTGGCTTTGACAGGACAAAGTTTGAATGCTACAACTACCATAGGAGATGTCATTTTGCCAGAGAATGCAGGGCGCAAAGGAATTAGGTGAATAGAAATAGAGATGATTGAAGAAGGAATGCTCTAGTGGATACATCTACTACTAATACCTTGGTTGTTCAAGATGGGATAGGTGGTTATGATTGGAGCTTTTAGGCTGACGATGGCATCACAAACTTTGCTCTAATGGCCTATACATCTTAAGGTTTATCAAGTTCATCAAGTTCAAACTCTGAGGTACATACTTGCTCTAAAATTGTTTAAAATCATATGAAGCTCTTCAAAAACAGTATGATCAACAGCGTGAAGCTCTTAATAAATCTAATCTAGAAATAATAGGTTATCAAATGGGATTAGAATCATTAGAAGCTAGGATAGTTGTTCACGAAAAGAATGAAGTTGTTTATGAAGAAAATATTGCATTTTTAAAGTATGATGTCCAAGTAAAAGATATTTCTATCAAAGACCTTAAAAATAAGTTAGAAGAAGCTTTAAAACAAAAAAGATGATTTGAAACTTAAACTAGAAATTTTTGAAGAATCATCAAAGAATCTAACTAAACTGATTAATAGTCAAATAAGTGCTAAAGATAAAACTGGTCTTGGTTATGATAGTCAAATGAATGAGAGTGAATTGAATAATATTCATATGAATGACAGTGAAGTGGTTCATAGTGTGTTTAATAGTATAGAAAGTAATGTTTATGATAGTCTAGTAAATGATAGATTCAAAACAAGTGAAGGGTTTCATGCAGTTCCCCCTCCCTACACTGGGAACTACATGCCCCCAAGACCTGACTTATCTTTTGCTAGGTTAGATGAATCTGTTTTTTAGTCTTCAGTGAGAAAGACCACCACTAGTGTGCCTAAGACTGAAACTAGTATATCTAATACTAGTAAGGATATTGTAGAAACGCCTAAAACTGTTAGGCCTAGTGCTCCTATCATTGAAGAATGGGACACTGATATTGATAATGATAGTGTGTTTAGACCCAAATCTGATCAGGCAAAACCAAAGTTTACTAAAATCAATTTTGTCAAATCTGGTGAGAATGTGAAATTTGTTAATAAGGAAAACACACATTGACAAGTAGAGTATCTTAGGAAAAGTCAAAGTCCTATGGGTAATAGAAGAAACTGGAATGGGATGATGACTCAGAAACTAAGGAATGATTTTGAGTTTATAAAGAAAGCTTGTTTTGTATGTAGGAGTTTCAACCATTTAATCAATGACTATTATTTTCATGACAATAAAATGGTAGAAAAACCAGTGTTGAATAATAAGGGAAGGGTTACTGGTCAAATGGAAATTAGACCAGTATGGAACAATGCTCAGAGGGTGAATCACCAAAATAAATTGACTCACCCACATCCTAAAAGGATATCTGTTCCAACAGCAGTTGCAACAAAGTCAGGACAAGTGTCAGTTAATGCTGCTAAGCAAAGCTCTCTAAGAGCAGCAACATCAATTAGTACTGCCAGACCTGTTAATACTGCTGCCCTTAAACCAAAAGTGAATGATGCATTATCCATAACATATTCTTATTTTAAAGCACATTCACTAGTAAGAATGGTCTTTAACCAAAAATCAGCAGCTAAAACCAATAATTTTAAAGAAAAAGTTAATACTGCCATGGTTAACAATGTAACTACTGCTGGGCCAAAAGCAGTAGTTAGTGCTACTAAGGGAAATAAGGAAAATGCTGTTAAGTCCTCAGCATGCTGGATTTGGAGACCAACAGGAAATGTTATTGACCATAACTCCAAACACAGTGGATCATACATGCTTAAAATATTTGACTCTATTGATCTATAAGGCAGACTCAAGTCAGTAATGGCTTGGGTCCCCAACAGAAACTAATTCTCTTATTTTGAGTGCAGGGTAATCCACAATATACTTTACAAGATCAAGGGATTTTTGACAGTGGATGCTCTAGGTATATGACTAGAAACAAGTCCTTCCTTACAGATTATCAAGAAATTGATGATGGATTTGTTGCATTTGGAGGAAGTCCTAAAGGAGGTAAAATTACTGGAAAAGGTAAAATTAGGACTGGTAAATTAGACTTTAAAGATGTATACTTTGTAAAGGAACTTAAGTTTAACCTTTTCTCTGTCTCACAAATATGTGACAAGAAAAATAGTGTTCTTTTTATTGAGACTGAATATCTTGTTCTATCTCCTGATTTTAAGCTACTTGATGAAAGTCAAGTCTTGCTTAAAGTTACCAGACATGACAACATGTACAGTTTTGATCCAAAAAATATTGTTCCTTCAGGAGGTTTAACTTGTTTATTTGCAAAGGCTGCAATAGATAAGTCTAATTAATGGCATAGGAGGATTGGTCATATAAACTTTAAAACTATGAATAAACTTGTGAGGGGAAACCTTGTAAGAGGTTTGCCTTTAAAGCTTTTTGAAAATGACCATACTTGTGTTGCTTGTCAGAAGGGAAAGCAACATAAAGCCTCTTGTAAGACCAAGCTTGTGAGCTCTATCCGCCAACCATTACAAATGTTGCATATGGACTTATTTGGGCCAACATCTGTAAGGAGTATCAATCACAAGACATATTGCCTTGTTGTCACTGATGAATTTAGTGGGTTTAGTTGGGTTTTTTTTTTGCCACTAAGGATGAGACTTGTGGGATCTTTAAAACTTTTATAACTGGCAATGAAAACCAAATAAATCATAAGGTTAAAATCATTAGATGTGATAATGGAACTGAGTTTAAAAATAATGACATGAATCAGTTATGTCGGATGAAAGGGCTTAAGAGGGAATTTAGTGTTGCCAGAACTCTATAACAAAATGGAGTTGCTGAAAGAAAGAATATGACACTAATAGAGGCATCTAGGACTATGCTAGCAGATTTACTCTTACCTACTATATTTTGGGCTAAAGCAGTTAATACTGCTTGTTATGTTCATAATAGGGTTTTAGTGACCAAGCCTCACAGCAAGACACCTTATGAACTATTACATGGTAGACCACCTAGTATAAGCTTTATGAGACCTTTAGGTGTCCTGTGACCATTCTTAATACCTTAGATCCCCTAGGCAAATTTGATGGGAAGGCTGATGAGGGGTTCTTGGTTGGATACTCTATAAATAGCAAAGCTTTTAGGGTATTTAACACTAGAACTAGGAAAGTAGAGGAGAACCTGCACATAACCTTTCTTGAAAACAGACCAAATGTTGCAGGGAGTAGACCAGATTGGCTTTTTGATATTGATTTATTAACAAACTCTATGAGCTAGTTACTGTAGGGAATCAGACTAATAGGAATCCTGCACTTCCTGATAGTCCTCAGAGCCTAGAGGATGTAGTTGCTGATGATGCTGGTAAAAAGATTACTGAAGAACCAGCAAATGAGGGTGAAAGAAATCGTCAAGAGAAGGAAGGAGGAGCTTCAAATAAAGAAGGTAACCAGGATGTGCAGGATTTGAAAGCTGAATTGGATAAATTGCTTGTTCAATAGAAGGAAGGTTATGCTAACAGCACTAACAGAGTTTTTACTGTTAGTTCATTTGTTAGTGCTGTTGGGCAAAGTTTTGTTAATGATCTTCTAACTGATCCTCTTATGCCTGATTTGGAGGATACTACTAATCTTCTAATTACTAGTATCTTTAGTGGTGCATATGATGATGAAGATGTGGGTGCAGAGGCTGACCTCAACAACTTAGAAACAACCTTGAATGTCAGTCCTATTCCCACAACCAGAATTCACAATGATCATCCTAAAGACCAAATCATTAGAGACATAAATTTAGCAACTCAAACAAGGAGGATGACCAAGATTTCTGAAGAACATGTTATGGTTAGTTACATTAACAAGCAGAGAAGAACCAACCACAAAGATTATCAAAACTACTTATTTGCCTGTTTTCTCTCACAAATAGAACCCAAGAAGGTGACACAAGCTTTAACAGATCCAAGCTAGATAGAGGCAATGCAAGATGAGTTGCTACAGTTTAGATTGCAGAAGGTTTAGAGATTGGTTGATTTACCCAAAGGCAAGCATGCCATTGGAACAAAATGGGTCTATAGAAACAAGAAAGATGAGAGAGGGATAGTAGTTAGAAACAAGGCAAGACTGGTTGCACAAGGTTACACCCAAGAAGAAGGAATTGATTATGATGAGGTTTTTGCTCCTGTTGCTAGGATAGAAGCAATCAGGTTTAACTTTCTGATTGCTAGCATTGGATTACTTAATCTCTGAAGATGTGTTTGTAGATTTATGATTGATGTGGTTTGAAGATGGTATTAGTGATGAATTTGAAGTTAAAACTGGTAGTTGTAAGGTTAATGTTGCTAGGCAGGATTTGGTGCTGTTGGGCGAAAGTTAGTACTGCTAGGCAAAAGTTAGTACTGCTGACCAAGTAGTACTGCTGGGTTACCATTGAGTTTACAATGCTGAGCGAACATTCTTGGTCAATAAACAGTTTTCCTACTATTTAGGTTTCCTTTTTTACCTTATATAAGCGTATTCGACTATATCAAGAGATCTTTCTTAATATTCTCGAACACTAAAACGCTATCAAAATTCACAAACCTATAAATTAATCATCAATTAATCATCTATGGCGGATTTGAAGTTTATTGATCAACACAATATGGTTGCTTGTTGTCCTCAACAACTTGGAAACAACCATGAATGTCAGTCCTATTCCCACAACCAGAATTCACAAGGATCATCCTAAAGACCAGATCGGCATAAATTTAGCTACTCAAACAAGGAGAGGTCCAAGAATTTAAAGACATGTTATGGTTAGTTACATTACAAAGCAGATAGAAACAAATCATAAAGATTATCAAAACTGCCTATTTACCTATTTTCTCTCTTAACAAGAACCCAAGAAGGTGATTCAAGCTTTGGTAGATCCAAGCTGGGTAGAGGCAATGCAAGAGGAGTTGCTACAGTTTAGATTGTAGAAGGTTTGGACATTGGTAGATCTACCTAATGGCAAGAGGGCCATTGGAACCAAATGGGTCTTTAGAAACAAGAAAGATGAGAGAGGAATTGTAGTTAGAAACAAGGCAAGACTGGTGGCACAAGGTTACACCCAAGAAGAAGGAATTGATTATGATAAGGTTTTTGCTCCTGTTGCTAGGATAGAAGCAATCAGGTTATTTTTTGCCTATGCATCATTTATGGGGTTTATTGTGTACCAGATGGATGTGAAGAGTGCCTTTTTATATGGTACTATTGAAGAGGAGGTGTATGTGTGCCAACCTCCTGGTTTTGAAGATCCATAATTCCTTGACAAAGTTTATAAGGTAGAAAAAGCTTTATATGGTCTACATCAAGCTCCTAGAGCCTGGTATGAGACCTTGTCTACCTACTTATTGGAAAATGGATTTAGAAGAGGCACTATAGATAAGACTTTGTTCATCAAGAAGGACAAAGGTGATATCCTGTTAGTGCAGGTGTATGTTGATGACATCATCTTTGGGTCTACTAAGAAGTCTTTATGTACAGAGTTTGAGAAGATGATGCACAAGAAGTTCCAGATGAGTTCTATGGGGGAGCTCACTTTCTTCTTAGGGTTGCAAGTCATGCAGAGAGATGATGGAATCTTCATCAGCCAAGACAAGTATGTGGCTGATATATTGAAGAAATTTAATTTCTCTTCAGTGAAGACAACAAGCACTCCAATAGAGACTAACAAGGCATTGCTCAAGGATGAAGAAGCTGAGGATGTGGATGTTCACTTATATAGATCAATGATTAGATCATTGATGTACTTAAAAGCTTCTAGGCCTGACATAATGTTTGTTGTTTGTACTTGTGCAAGGTTCCAAGTTACTCCTAAAGTCTCACATCTTCATGCAGTGAAGAGGCTCTTTAGATACTTGAAACGTCAACCTAAATTGGGACTTTGGTATCCTAGAGATTCACCATTTAACTTGGAAGCCTTTTCTGATAGTGATTATGCCGGAGCTAGCCTTGACAGGAAATCCATAACAGGAGGTTGTCAATTTCTTAGTAAAAGGTTGATTTCATGGCAATGTAAAAAGCAAACTATAGTTGCTAACTCCACTACTGAAGCAAAGTATGTTGCTGCTGCTAATTGCTGTGGACAGGTGTTGTGGATCCAAAATCAATTGCTTGATTATGGGTTCAATTCAGGAACACTAAGATTCACATTAATAATGAAAGCACCATTTGTATTATGAAGAATCCAGTGTTTCATTCTAAAGCAAGCACATTGAAATAAGGCACCATTTCATCAGAGATTCTTATGAGAAGAGGCTCATTTAAGTAATTAAGATACATACAGATCACAATGTTGCTGATCTACTCACAAAGGCATTTGATGTTAGCAGGTTTAACTTTCTGATTGCTAGCATTGGATTTCTTAATCTCTAAAGATGTGTTTGTTAGATTTATGATTGGTGTGATTTGAAGATGGTATTAGTGATGAATTTGGAGTTAAAACTGGTAGTTGTAAGGTTAATGCTGCTAGGCAGGATTTGGTGCTGCTGGGCGAAAGTTAGTACTGCTAGGCAAAAGTTAGTAATGATAAGCCAAAGCTAGTACTCCTGGGTTACCGTTGGAGTTACAACTGCTGAGCGAAATTTTTGGTTAATAAATAGTTTCCTACTATTAAAGGTTTCCTTTTTACCTATATAAGCGTATTCGACTACATCAAGATCATTCTAATACTCTCGAACACTAAAATACTCTTTAAAATTCACAAACCCACTTCAATTTATCACCGACTTAATAAATTAATCATCAATTAATCATCTATGAATATTTGAAGTTTGTTGATGAACACAATATGATTGCTTGTTTGGAAAGAACAGAGGGGAATGCTGATTTTCATCAGATAGTGGACTTCTTGAATGCTATTCTTTAACCATAAGTCCTACTATCTATAATTCTTATATTGAGCAGTTTTAGACTACTGCTAAGTCCAAAATAGTCAATAATGAAATGCAAATACATGCCAAGGTTGATGGCAAGACTATAGTAATATCATAATCATCAGTGAAGAGTAATCTGCACTTTAATGATGAGGAAGGTGTTACTAGTCTAACAAATTCTGAAATTTTGGAAAACCTTGCATTGATGGGATATGAAATTGTTTCTGGTAAACTTAATTTTCAAAAAGCTTTCTTTTCTACTCAATGGAAGTATCTTATACATACCATCTTACATTGTCTAAGTTCAAAATCTACTGCTTGGAATGACTTTTCAACTAATATTGCTTCAACAGTTATATGTTTGGCAAATAATCAAAAGTTTAATTTTTCTAAATTAATTTTTGATGGTATGTTAAAAAACATGGATCTAAATTCTAAAAAGTTTTTGATGTATCTAAGGTTTTTACAACTGCTTTTTGAATAACCAAGTTAAAAATCTTGCAGAACCTTTTAATGATACTTATGAAACACCTAAACATACTCAAAAAGTTTTTGCTAATATGAGAAGAAAAGGCAAAGGTTTTGCAGGGATAATTACTCCATTATTTCAAAGTATGTTGGTACCACAAGTAGTTAAGGGTGAAGGTTTAGGACAACCCTCTGAACTCCAACCACCATCTTCAACTGCTCCTCCCTCTTAGGAAGAACAAGTTCCTACTGTTGCTACATCTCACCCATAAAAGACCCAAACACCTAGGCAAACCAAAAGAGGTCGAGACACTGAGATACCTCGGTCTGGTAGTCCCCCTAAAAAGGTTAGTGATGAGGCTGTCCATAAGGAGTTGGGTGACAAAGTGGAAAGGGCTGCCACTACTGCTGCTAGCTTAGATGTAGAGCAGGACAGTGGTAACATCCTTAAGACCCAATCCATGGAAATACCTAATGTGACTCTTTCTCAAGGAATTGGTACCGGTGGTAGTCCCAGATGTCAAGAATCCATAGGGGGTACCATTTCTCATAATAGGTCTGAGAGGGTACCTACACATTCCTATGATTCGCCTCTCCTAGGAGGTCACACACCTGGAAGTGATGAGGAAAGACTTGAACAAGATGGTTTGACAAATTTTATACTACCAACACCCCATGATTCACCTCTCTCAGGAGGTCACACACTTGGAAGTGATGAGGGTAGACCTAACATAAATGAATTGATGGCTATTTATACAAACTTATTAAACAGAGTTCTTACCTTGGAAACATCAAAGACTGCTCAAGATTTGGTGATCAACAAGTTGAAAAAGAAAGTCAAAAGATTGGAAAAGAAGCAAAGGGCAAGAACTCCAGGGATGAAACTCTTCAAGATTGGTACCTCCAGGAGAAAGGGTTTGGATAAGGAGAATGTATCCAAACAGGGGAGGAAATTGAAGACAAGGCTAATGTTTGAAGAAGGTGATTTTGATGATGACTTTGATGATATTGATGATATGGTGAATGAAGCAATGGAGAATGTTAAAGGATATATAGTTAATACTGCTGCAACTAGAGTTAGTGATGCTAGTGCATCAGTTACTACTGCTGGTGTATCTATTAGTACAGCTGAACCAATTATACCTCCAACAATTACTACAACTGTATTTGAAGATAAGGATCTTACTATTGCTCAAACACTTGTAAAGATGAGAAGTTAGAAGGATAATGAAAAAGGAAAAGGAGTTGCTTTCAGAGCTGCATAAGAAGAATCTGCTAGACCAACAAGAATTCTTCCAACTATTGATCCAAAAGATAAAGGCAAAGTCATTATGCAAGAACCTAAAAAGCCTCCAAAGAACCCAAGAAAGGCTCAGATTCAGATGGATGAAGAGCTGGCTATGAGATCACATTAAGAAGAAAAGGTTGCACTAGAAAGAATGCAAAGGGATAGGGTTGCACAAGAAGAAGCATCTAATACTTCTTTGACTGCAGAATTTGATGATGTTTAAGCAAGAATAGATGCAGATGCTCTGTTTGGTGCAAGACTTCAAAAAGAAGAAAAAGAGCAATTTTCTATTGATGAGCAAGCTAGATTTTTAGTGGAGATAATTACAGAAAGGAAGAGGTTCTTTGCTACATAAAGGGCTGAACAAATCAGAAACAAACCACCTACTAAAACTCAATTAAGAAACAAGATGATTACCTTCCTGAAAAAAATGGGTAGGTTCACTTACAATCAACTGAAGAATAAGAGTTTGGAAGAAATTCAGAAGTTGTATGAATGGGAGCAGAAGTGGATAAATGACTTTGTTCCTATAGATTCTAAAGTGGTCAAAGGCAGTAGAAAAGATAAAGCTAAAGGCAGTAGAAAGAAAACAGTTGTTAGGAAAAGAATAGGTGAAAAACTTGATGATGAAAGAGTCAAGAGATAGAAGATAGAGGATAATGATGAGAAAGAAGAGCTTAAAGCTTATTTGGATATAATTCTAGGAGATGATGAAGATGTAAATGTTGAATCATTAGCTACAAAATATCTAATAGTTGATTAGAAGACACACATTCTGACAGAAAACATGATGTATTATCAAATCATCAGAGCTGATGGAAGTTCTAAGAATTATAAGTTATTTAGTGAATGCTTGATGATTTTGACAAACAAGATGTGTTAGATCTATATAGGCTGGTTAAAGAAAGATTTGAGACTGCAAGCCCAGAAGGATATGACATATTACTTTAGGGAGATCTCATTACTGTATTTGAACTAAGTGAAGATAATTAAATCTGGAAAGCTTAACAGGACTACACATTGATCAGCTGGAGATTATTTGATTCATGTGGAGTTCATGTATTACTGATGGATACTGGAATTGCTATTCACATGATGATAGAGAAGACATATCCTCTTACATAAGAGATGCTTTCAAGAATGTTGAGTAGAAGACTAGAAGTTGATCATGACTGTGAAATGGCTTATGAGCTTCTCAAGTTTACAAGATCACAACTATAGAAGTAGAAGAATGTTTGGATACATCCTCTTAGTGATCAAGATGCAGGTAATGAAGAAACTTGATGATTAACAAGATGAATATCAAGTTTAGGGGAGGATTGTTAGGAATTAGAGGCTTCTACAACTTAATGCTGCTGGTTCAAGTTTGTACTGCTGCTGAAGATTAAAGAAAACAGTCTAAGTTATTAGTACTGTTAGTTTAATAGTTAGTGCTGCCAGTACAAAGTGTTAGTACCGTCAGTTTATTAGTACTGTTAGTTATAAAAGTTAGTACTACTAAAGTGATATGCATGAGATATATTAGGAATAGATATGCATTGATTAGTATATGCATTTTGTAAGCCCATTAAGGTTTCCTTGGTGTATAAAAGGAACCCTACAACATAGATTAGTCATCATAGTTTTTATAGCAAATAGTTAGTAGCTTCAAGGTTATTTTGTAACCCTATCACTATTCAGAGTGATCATTTTATATTGAGGCTGAAAGTTTTTTTACATTTGTGTGTCCATTTGTTAATCTTCTTATTGCTTAAAGTCTAGATTTTGCATAGACTTTAAGTTATCTTACAAAGTTTCTGTCTTAGTAGTTTTGGATTTATCCAAGATTACTAACCTTTATACAAGCTAAAGGAGATCAAGATCTATTCAGAAGGGATCAATAATTCCTAAAGGATTGGCTCTATCGGTTTTTCTAGTGGATCATCACTCTAAATATGAGAGTGGAAAAGGGTTTAAACTGAAGGGTAACTAACCGGTGTAGTTAGTTAATAAGCAACATGTAAAGGCGATTTGGGTGTAATCCTAAAAAAATAACCAATGTAAACAAGTTACTCCAATTAAATCCATAATACTTATTATTGTGGTCTCGAATACATATACCAAGCAAAGTTCTAAAGTCTACAACATCACCGGCTGATGACATCAAATAACGTCTATTTTATAGCATCATTTATCCCATGTTATTAACCCATTTTGTATAGTTATTGCAAAGAATTGTTACTTAATCGTTTATATTTGAGAATTACAGTAATTATGGAGTAATTGGTGAAACTTAGCAAAAGGCGCGCATTCTGGAGCTTAAATGAAGATATTTTGAAGATTACTATTCTGAAGACCAATACGCCGTATCCATCAAGGAAGATACGGCGTATCCGTGCATGCACTCACCAAAGACCACAAAAGGAATAAAGATCAATACGCCGTATCCAGAGGACTCAATACGTCGTATTTAAGATAAGAAATCAATATAATATTCTGGAAGATATCAAACGTGGTCCCTACTCCAAGAAATACCTAATACGCCTTATCTAATACATGGATACGCCGTATTCAACCGACTTCCAACCCTTATAAATAGAAAACTCAAAAACGAGTTTTAGGTGTCCTAAATCATATTCTCGATACCTAAACCACAAACGTCAATTTTCAAAAGAGAAAAAGAGCAGAAGTGGTCAATCAACATATTCAATTTCATAGGAGACGTCATGTAATTCCATATACTTTAGTAATCGTTCAGTTTTTGGTATCATTCGTTAACTCGGTTAGTTTACCTTGGCTAAATTATTACTCTTGTATTTATTATGACGTTTAAAGGCTAATACCTTTGGGTATTAGCCATTATTATGAAGATCTGAATGTTTGATATTTGTTTATATCGATTTCTTGATTTATCATTGAGTGCTTGTTTATGTTTATCAATTTATACTTGTTTATGCGCTTTTGGGTTGCGACATACATTGTCAATTGGATCTAGCAAGCGACCAGGGATCTAGAGTCGGGATAGCTCTCCATATAGTAATTTATACATCTAGAATAATAGTTACATAAGTATTGTCCTTCTAAGTCTGTGTCTAGGATACGCTTCAGGCTTAACTAGTTAATTGGATATTACCGATGGTTTATTGATCGTGTTGACTAGCAGGTGACCTAGATAATTCAACAAATAATGTTCTGATTCCATTGGATAGTTGGACAAGTGTATTACAAGTGTATAGATTGCCATTAAGCGGTAAGTGGGTAAAGTCTCTATGAGCTAGGGTTTAACAAGACCACCATTGCTTTAATCCCTAAGATAGATTATAATCAGCAAATAAAGATGCTTTATGCGAATGCTTTAATTGTGACAGAATTAATGTGTCTAGGTCTTAGGATGATGTAACGCCTAAGTGTTAAGAATGATATGCCACCCCGAGAGAAGAAATCATTGCACTTAATAAACAAACCAACGTTCTAATCGGATTAATAATGGTTAATACAGTTTTCTTATATAAGGTTCGACCGCTCTTTTATCTTTTGTCTATCAGCTTGCGTCAGTAACAGTGTCTTGAATTGATTGTAATCACCGACCAAACCGTGCCAGTCTCTCAGGCTGAAAACCCCCCTTTTTCCATTAGAACTAGGATTTAGACTGACATAGGTTTAACATAGGTTTAGATTAGAATAGAATTAACATAGATTAGATAACCAAGATATTAATTAAATTGATAGATTTAACCTCGCTCTCAGTGATCGACACCCTAATTACCACGAAACTACTACCGACTGAGTACACTGCCCGTTAAAGTGCTGTTTTTAGTTGAGTCGACAAAATATAAATTTAAAACTTGAATCAACAAAATATACACCACACAACGACACATCAAGTTTTTGGCGCCGTTGCCGGGGAGTGAAAATTAATCTTGATTTTTATTTTGATATTTTGGTTTTTAACATTATATTAGATCTAACCCTTAGGATTAGTATAATTTAGATTAGTGTATATTCTTGTATATTATGTATATTTGTCTTTAATTGTTTACTTGTATATATTTGTGTGTTTAATTGTTTGCGTATTTAATTGTTTTTCTTGAATACACTGTTCTGGTCGACATTGAATACGGCGTATCCACTTCCACTGGATACGACGTATCCAGTTCTCTGTTTAATACAGCGTATTCAGTCTAACTAATTAATACGGAGTATCCACTTCCATTGGATACGGCGTATCGATTGTCTGGAACAGAAACTAAAATAATTGATTTTCGTGCAAAAAATTTTCTACCTTCATTCGGAACAAATCCTACTGATTGTTTATCCCTTGTTTCAGGTAGTGCATGACAAGGAGTTCTACGAACGAACTATTTACACATTACAAAGAACCTTAACGTGAGTTCCGATCATCAAGGAGACACTTAAAAACTCTAAGTCTTGACGAATTGAGATCTCTGGATTTCAATCTACTTTCTGACGATGAATACTCAGAGGAAGAAGAAAAGGAAGAAATAGTGGAAACAATGGAGCAATACATGAGCAAAACCCGAACTGACTATGGATCGGGAGTCGCTAGGCCTAAAACTGATAACAAAGATCAATTTGAACTAAAAGGATAATTTCTTAAGGAGCCTCGAGAAAACACATTTAGCGGTTTGGATAATGAGGATGCTAATGAACACATTGAAAAAGTTCTCAAAATAGTTGACTTATTTCATGTTCCTAACATCACTGTGGATCAACTAATGCTTCGAGTCTTCCCTATATCTTTAACAGGAGCCGTAGCTCGTTGGCTAAGAAACAAACCAACTGGTTTGATCAAAACTTGGGAAGATCTTAATACTAAGTTTTTGAACAAATACTGCCCACCTGGTTGAACTGCAAAGAAAATGGAGGAAATCAACAACTTTTAGCAAGAGCCAGATGAAACCCTTTATCAAGCATGGGAGCGCTTTAAGGAACTCTTGATGAAGTGTCCTCAACACTATTTGACTTAGATACAGGAGGTGATTTTTTTCTACAATGGGTTGGATGTTCCTACACGACAGATTCTTGACTCAAGAGGTGCCGTTCCAACTTAAACTGCTACAGATGCCAAAACAGCCATCCAAGAAATGGCTGAATACTCTCAAAAATGGCACAATGAAACATCTAGAGGAAGAAGTACCGAGACTTCTGACGGACTGGCTGCTATACAAGCACAACTGAACAATCTTAGAAGAGAGATTAAGAAAGTGAATGAAAAAGTTTATGCTGCTTAAGTTGGATGCGAGCAATGCAAAGGACCCCATTACACCAAAGATTACCTAGTAAAAGAAGAAGGGAAAACCCTAGAAGAAGCTTACTACACGCAATTTGGTGGACCTTTTCAAGGAGGGGGATATAGAGCAACTGCTCCAGGGTACTATCAAAGGAATATCACCAATCCTTCATTTTAGGAACGAAGGCAATCTATGGAAGATACCTTGAGCAAATTTGTGAGTGAATCAGCAAAGAGACACGAAGAAAACTCTAACTTGATCAAATAAATCCGAGCTTTGACAGATGCTGCCATACGGAACCAAGGAGCATCAATCAAAACTTTAGAAATTTAAATCGGGCAAATGAGCAAGGTACTACATGAGAGAGGATTTGGGAACCTACCAAGCTCAACTAAAATAAACCCGAGAGACCAAGTCAAGTCGATTTCAACCTCCATTAAAGCTGATTCAAACTCGATACGCCGTATTGGATCTAATCAATACGCCGTATCCACTGGATAGAACAGTGCACCATTATACAAGGCAAGACAAACGACGGTTCCTTTTCCAAGTCGTTTGGATAATCATTACTGTGAAGAAGAGGGGAACTATGGACCAAAATTCACGGAAGCTTATGGAGCTTCACATATCAACAATGCCATACCCCGAAAGGAGAAAGACCCAGAAAGTTTCACTTTACCTTACTTTATTAATGATTTCTATTTTGACAACGCCCATGTTGACTTAGGAGCTAGCGTTAGTGTTATGCCTCTCTCGACCTACCTTAACTTAGGATTAGGCGAATTAGCTCACACTAGGTTGACAGTGGAATTAGCAGATAGAACGGTGAAATATCCTAAAGGAATTGCTGAAAACATGCTAGTAAGAATTGGTAAATTTACTTTCCCCGTAGACTTTATAATTCTAGATATGCCCAAGGATATCAAAGTGCCCTTGATACTCAAAAGACCATTTTTGTCTACCGCCCGTGCTAAAATTGATGTTTACGAAAGAAAGATTACTTTAAGGGCATGGGAAGAAAAGATTGTTTTTACAAGCGTAAAATCTACTAGCAGTTTAATTAAGAGGGTTTACATGCTAAGTTTGAGAGAAAGAATGGATCTTGATTTAGAAGCTAGGCTTATGGGAGAGACTTTAGTGTTGAATAGATTATTAGACCCTTTCCTGGAAGATTACATTGAACTAAATGATCTAAATGAACCATTTGAGCTTAGAAGAAATTAAGGAAATGATTTGATGCCCACCATCGAGGAAGGTGAGGTAATTGAGGAATTTAGAATTAGGAATGAATATCTTGATACAGGAATTGATGATTACCCTAGTTATTGTGATAACGATAATAAAATCCATATAGACTGCGCTCACAACTTAAAGTTTTCATGCATGATAGGATTTGAATTTACTCACGTCAACTTTTTCCTGTTATTGTATGTCAACATGATGTCAAGAAAATTTCACAATCCAATAATGAAAAATAAGATGGTGTACAAAGGGAATAATGTTGTAGGTGCCTTAATGAATGTGCCTATCTTTGTTAGAACTTTTTTTATGATGACAAATTTTGCAGTTTTAGAAAATATGGATGCTTATCGTGATGAAGGAATGGGCGATGTTATTTTTGGCGAACCGTTCTTAAGAGAATTTGATATTAAAACAAAATAGTTCGAAGGAATAATTACCCTTTACAAAGGTGATGATGAAGTAACTTACCAAATGGTGCGATCACATATGAGGTTTAAACACCACACTAATGAGCAATGCAATAAGTACCCACCATTACTAAAGGTGAATGAGAAGGATGTGATGAATGGAGTCTCGCATGCATACCAAAAGCTTAAGGGGTTCTACAAAGGAGTTTTGAATTTAAGACCCGATTACATTCGTAATGCGAAGACAGAAGAATGGCTCTCACGCGGGCAAATCAGCATGCATGAGTTGGATTAAAAAGGAAGCTGAAGAAAAGTCTAACTTAAAGACTTCTCTGTAAACAAAAGTGCTTCCCGGGAGACAAACCGAAATGTTATTTAATTTTGTTATCGAGTCCATCTTCCCAGACTTTAATACGGCGTATCCGTTCCACCCCATACGGCGTATTGAATGTCTAAATGTTATCAGTCTTTACTTTTTATGCACTTTAAAAACATTATTGTCTGTTCTGCGAATACGCCGTATTCATTAACTTGATACGCCGTATCCACAAACTGACCCGTATTTAGTTTGTTTTAGTTTAGTTTAAATTAACCGTAGGTACCAAGATAGGAATGCACCTGTTTTTTCTATATTTTACGCAGGACATCGTGAAGGAAATATCGACGAATATTGGTGGAGAATTTACGAATATGGAAATCTTGAAGTGTTGGAGTCTTGAAACCTCAAGACGGCTGTTCAACACAAAATCTTGCTCATAAACGCAAATTGGAGAATCTACCAAGCAAAAATCAGGGGAGTTTCTCATTCTAATTATTTTTAAATTCCCGTATTTAATGTTTTATATATACAACGAGGACGTTGTATAATTCAAGTAGGGGGGTGGAATTAGAATGGAATGTTTACTTGTCCTATTTTTCACACTAAAATGCTTAAATTATGGCTTAAATTATGCTCAAATTAAAAAAAATTTCAAGCATACTTTTGTGAAATTACTTGATACATAACCCGCACACAATAACCCTTGTTAGATATTGTGAGGATTTAACCTTTTCGTTTCCAAATATTTACCCAAAATCCATAAAATATGAGTGTGCCGGTGATGTTGTAGACTTTAGAACTTGGCTTGGTATATCTATTCGAGACCACAATAATTGAGTATTATGGATTTAATTGGAGTAAACTTGTTTTTAATGGTAAAATTTTAGGATTACAACCAAATTGCCTATACATGTTGTTTATTAACAAACTACACCGGTTAGTTAACCTCCCGTTAAACCCTTCCACTCACATCTTTAGAGTGATGATTCCACTTAGAACAACCGTTGAGCCAATCCTTTAGGAATTTACATCAATATTTGTTTGTTACACCCTTACACCTTAACCTACCCTGTTAGATTAAGTTTAATTTATAGTTGCTAGTTGCTTAAAGTGTAAAGTTTGTATTTCCTGAGTCTTGTGTCATTTTCTATCTTTGGTGCGGTTGGAAATTTACACATTGCAAATGGGAATGTATATTAGTAGTCAAAGCTCATGTGATTTTACTACCGTCGCAATTATTGGTGAATCCGAAGAACAAAGAACTATCAAAGAAATTATCCGGAATTATTATGATCATGAAGATAGTAAACCTACATCGAGATTTGAAGCATAGTTAGAAAAAAGAGAAAAATAGCAACAAAAAAAGAAGGAAAGTTTGAAGATAATCGTTTCGCAAGAGCATTACCGAAGGAATTACACGAAAGATCGATTATTCGTTGATCCGCAACAAAAATCAACGATGTAAAGTATTGTACAAAGTGGAAGATATCACCGCTTTCCTTATAGAGTATGTAAAGTTTTGAGATGATTAGGAAGTTGACCGTTACGGGAATGCCAACTTAGGTTGTTGTTTTTGATCGATGATCAAGATGTTGTAAATAGTCATGTCTTTTTCATGGTAACGGTCAGGAAAAGTGTTTAGTAACTTGTACTTTAGGCATAATCTATTTGTTTCTTGAATTTTTATTTAACAATTTACTTCCCTCTCACCTAATGATTAGCCACTGGTTTTACGCGAACGTGGATGTGATCGAGCGTGCATGTCTATTCCGACATTACGGCCATGTATGCATGCCTCAGCTGCCTCATTGGTTTACAACTTTTGGTGAAAGTTAGAAAGTCCCTACCCTATATCATTCTTCATCCTAACCGTTGGTTAAATTCGAATGGGGATGTGATCGAACAAACATGTCTATTCCATCGTTACGACCATATATGTGTACTTTAGCTGCCCTGTTGGAGTGGTACTTCTGGTAAAAGATTGTAGAATGGTCAACCGTAAGCCTTTCCATACAAAAACCCATATTTACCTTTATAAACTTGTTACTCCTTGGCTTTTGTGGTAGAGATGTGTATCCTTGCCAAGCTTATGATAGAATACTTGTCACGGCCAAGCAATTGAGCGAATTAGTTACATGTTACCACATAGATTAGTTGAGTGATTTGAGTGTTTTCATCTTCCTATTTCGTGAGGTGTTTGGTTGTGTACTTGTAATAGATAAAATAAATGCTTTAACGGAAAATATCCTTAGGGATACATTTTTATTAACTTCTAAAGTCTACTTGAGGACAAGTAGGATTTAAGTGGGGGGATATTTGATGACATCAAATAACATCACTTTTATAGCATCATTTATCTCATGTAATTAACCTATTTTATATAATTATTGCAAAGAATTGTTGCTTAATCGTTTGTATTTGAGAATTGCAGTAATTATGGAGTACTTGGTGAAGATTAGCTAAAAGGCACGCATTTTGGAGCATAAATGAAGAGTTCGAGAAAGTCTACTGATCTTACAACAAATACGCCGTATTATTCTAGACCTATACGACGTATCCAATACTTTGACGAATCAAAAGACCATTGCCTGACTTTGAAGAATACGCCATATCTACATCAGAATCAATACGTCGTATCCAGAGGACTCAATACGTCGTATTCAAGATATGGAATCAATATAATATTCTGGAAGATATTTCAAACGTATGGTTTTTACTCCTAAGAAATCCCCAATAGGCAGTATCCAATACATGGTACTCCGTATCTCTAACCGATTCTAGTACCTTATAAATAGAAAACTCAAAAACGAGTTTTAAGTGTGCTAAATCATATTCTCGATACCTAAACCACAAAAGTCAATTTTTAGAAGAGAAAAAGAGCAGAAGAGGTCGAGCAACGTATTCAATTCCATAGGAGACATCATGTAATTCCATATACTTTTGTAATCGTTCAGTTTTTGGTATCATTCGTTAACTCGGTTAGTTTACCTTGGCTAAATTATTACTCTTGTATTTATTATGACGTTTGAAGGCTAATACCTTCGGGTATTAGCCATTATTATGAAGATCTAAATGTTTGGTATTTGTTTATATCGATTTCTTGATTTATCGTTGAGTGCTTGTTTATGTTTATCAATTTATACTTGTTTACGCGCTTTTGTATGCGACCTATCATTCAACTGGATCTAGCAAAGTGGACCAAGCGGATCTAGAGTCCGGGATAGCTCTCCATATAGTAATTTATACATCTAGAATAATAGTTACACAAGTATTGTCCTTCTAAGTCTGTGTCTAGGATACGCTTCGGGCTTAACTAGTTAATTGGATATTGCTGATGGTTTATTGATCGTGTTGACTAGCAGGTGACCTAGATAATTCAACAAATAACGTTCTGATTCCATTGGATAGTTGGACAAGTGGACTACTAGTGTATAGATTGCCATTAAGCGGTAAGTGGGTAAAGTCTCTATGAGCTAGGGTTTAACAAGATCACTATTGCTTTAATCCCTAAGATAGATTATAATAAGCAAATAAGGATGCTTTATGCGGATGCTTTAATTGTGACAGAATTAATGTGTCTAGGTCTTAGGATGATGTAACGCCTAAGTCTTAAGAATGATATGCCACCTCGAGAGAAGAAATCATTGCACTAAATAAACAAACCAACATTCTAATCGGATTAATAATGGTTAATACAATTTTCTTATATAAGGTTCGACCGCTCTTTTATCTTTTGTCTATTAGCTTGCGTGGGTAACAGTGTCTTGAATTGATTGTAGTCACCAACCAAACTGTGCCAGTCTCTCAGGCTGAAAACCCCCTTTTCCCATTAGAACTAGGATTTAGACTGACATAGGTTTAACATAGGATTAGAATATAATTAACATAGATTAGATAACCAAGATATTAATTAAATTGATAGATTTAACCTCGCTCTCAGTGATCGACACCCTACTTACCACGAAACTACTACCGATCGGGTACACTGCCCGTTAAAGTGTTGTTTTTGGTTGAGTCGGCAAAATATAAATTTAAAACTTGAATCAATAAAATATACACCACACAACGACACATCAAGTTTTTGGCGCCGTTGCCGGGGAGTGAAAATTAATCTTGATTTTTATTTTGATATTTTGGTTTTTAACATTAGATTAGATCTAACCCTTAGGATTAGTGTAATTTAGATTAGTGTATATTCTTGTATATTCTGTAATATTTGTATATTTGTATATTTGTTTGCTTGTATATATTTGTGTGTTTAATTGTTTGCGTATTTAATTGTTTTTCTTGAATACACTGTTCTGGTCGACAGTTGAATACGGCGTATCCACTTCCACTGGATACGGCGTATCCAGTTCTCTGTCCAATACATCGTATTCATGCCATGTTGGCAATCCGTGTGATCAAATCTAATCCAACGGCTCAAAGTTAGGATCCAATGATTGGCTTGAATGAAGGGACGAGATCATGGGAGCGTATAACAAACTCAGGACCTAGAAGCATCCTCTGAAGGCTATAAATACAAGCTCACTCCTCACACACATCATCTTCTTTTCCTGCATTTTTTTTTAGTTTTTAAGTAGCTTATGTAATTTTTGGTTTAAAATGTATTTTCCTTTTTAAGCTTTTGTATTTTCAATTCCAAGTTATGTAATATGTTTTTAAATCAATGAAATATTAGTTTACTTTATGAAATCTGTTTTAGCTTATTATATTTCTCAAAGCTCTTGCCACTGTTACATAAGCTCTAAATAAGCTCATCATAAGCTCTCTTAGTCATTAAGCTAAGATTGAGCTCAAATCAAGCATCTAATATATTTAAAAACCTTTAAAAATCAGTGTTAATTACCTTTGCTAGATATGGAATTGAGCCTTTTTGGATGATAAAGCTTAACCTGGAAGAGCTTATGGGACCTACCGCTTATCCTTGGATAAGCTGGAGCTTGTAGAACAGCTCCTTGAGCATTAATAAGCCTTTGTTTAGCTAAGGCTTTGGTAAGTTCCTTATTTCTATTTCTGTCTTAATTTTCTAGCTTATAATTTGCTTATTTTTGTCTTATAAAACTAGCTGTTTGTGCTTAAATTCTGTCTCATTTTGTTACGTGGATCATGTTTTATAATATCGTTTTTAGATTTAAGTAGTGTAGATCTTAGTTTTTCACTTTTTGTCTTATAAATCAATAAAAAACCAAAAATAATTAGCATAGGTATAAGTTCTTCATTTCTGGCTTATTTGCTTATTGATAAAGGTTTATTTTGGTTGTTATAAGCTTTGTGCCACTTATCTGGTTTTAAAGTTTTATCACTTGATTTCATGTTTCAAAAAGCTTAACATGGATTTTCAAAAACTTTTAAAGCGGGTAGTTTGGGGGACAACCAGCACTAACCACAAGTTAGTGCTGTTTGTGACCACTTGGTCTCTTATAGTGGATTTAAATCTCTCATTTAAACTATTTTGAATAGGATTTATAAGTTAGATTAGCTTTAATCTAGTTTTCATTAGTTGGTTTACTAATAACTCAAATCTGTCTAGTCTTACTTTTCTTTAAAAGCTTTAATCAGTTCTAATGTTTAAAATGGTCTTGTTAGTTTTTAATGTGGTGTCAAATAAGAATTAGATTAAGTGGCTTAGGCCTGCATTCAATGGAATTTGGTTTTGTTCATGTAAGTGCAATCTGCACCAGGATAGACAAAAGAAAAAATAACTAGTTTCAAGTTCAAAATTCAAAGGGTTTATATGTAATCTTTTGGTTTGATTTTTGTGGTTTACAAATAAGTTGGGGTCTTTAATTAATCTGTTATCATAATTAGATTTTTATTAAAAAGGTCTTATGATAATCTGTTTTTAGCTCTTAAATTAGCCATTTGTCATTTCAATTTTCAAATAATATAGTTAGCTTATGCTATCTAATTTGCCTACTTTCAGACAGTTTTTTTTCTTTAAGCTCTTGTTGTCTCAAACTTTTGCAAAAGGCATTTTCATAAAGCCTCTAGGTCAAGCTTTCAGAAAAGTCAAGTATCAATTCTTACGGTGCTTATTTGCTTGCTTAAAATAAGCCTCAAAGTCTGCCTTGGGTCTGTTTGGTTTGTAGTTTTCCATTATGAGCTTATTTTGATTTTCTAGCTTATAGCCTGTTCTTTATGCTCATTCCTAGCTTAGTTTAGCTTATTAGTTTAGTTATTAAGTAGCTTATAGCTTATTTGGTCTGTTTTTAGCTTATCTTATAATTTGTAGCTTATAAAGTTTTCTAAAAAACCAAAAATAAAGTTAAGTAGTTCTGTCATGTTTTCAGCTGTTTTACAGCTTATTTAGTGCTTTTCAAAAATAGTTGATTTTATTAAAAGTGTCGATTCTCAACTTATCTTCAACTTTGTTTTTATAAGTTTTCAAAAATTAAAAAAAGGGAAGATGGAAATCGGGGGTGAGCAAGGCTCGAACCCCCGACCTCAACATCCTCAACCTTTATAAACGCCTCACACCACATGCCTCACTACCAACGTGCCATGGGGTCTTTTTCATTTTAGGATAGCAAAATCTATTACTTATATACATTTTAGGCTCTTTAGTACAATAAGCTGTTTAAGCTTATTACACAGCTTATTCGATAAGCTATGTAACCAAGCTTATTTTTCCTAGATTCCTATTAGTTCAAGCTATTTTCTATAATTTTTTTAGAATTTTTATATTTAGTTTATTATTTTTAAACATTTATTTTTATTAAAAATTTTAAAAAATCATAAAAAATAGAAAAATAATCAAAAAAATATAATTCTTTTTTAGAAAAATTTTCTTTTATCATATCGTTTCTAGGAAAAATAGTTTTGCTTACGTAGGGTTAAAATTACAAAATATCAATTTTTAAAGAACGGGATTCGTTCCCGTTCACGTTTTTAGTGTTTTTAAGCTCATTTCAACTCCGTTTTGTTCTAGTTTTCTTTAAACTTACTTTTTAGGTCAATTATTAGAGTATAATTAAAAGGTGAAATTTCATTTTAGGTTTATTTTTGGAAATTTAGGGTTTATTTAAATCATCGTTTTAGGGTTCCCGTTTTGCGTTTTTATTTAAAGTTTTAAATTCAGTTATTAAAAGTTAGGTTTTAATTGTCTTTAAATTGTTCAATTTTAGGATCTGTAGGAAACAAATCATCTTTGAAACCAATTCAAACATTGTCCGTCACAAAACGTTAGCGTCTCAATTTCCATTTTAAAATCATTGGGGAAAGGAATTACGGTCCCGGGAATAATACTTCCCGGTATTAATATAGTTATAATATATATATTTGTGAGAATTTTCCTTTCTTCCTTTGTCCTCAAGGGTAGTTTGGTAAATTTCTATACTTATATCATTTTACGTGTATAGAATTGCTACAATCAATTTTTGGCGCCGTTGCCGGGGATTTATGATTAAGATTTTTTCGTTTGATGTTTGTCGATCGTGATTTGAAGAACCTTTCGTCTTCGAAAGTTATGCTTTTAAGAAAGAAAAAAATTAAAAATATAAAAAGTAAAAAAATATTTTTCTTTTCTTTTTAGAATAAGTAGAAGTTTAAAAACAAAAATACAAAAATATTTGTTCTTCCGGATTTTTTTATTTTTCTCGTTAATTAATAAATATTTAAAAAGTTACAAAGTTGGTAAAAGAACACCAACAAATAATACATTCAATTGAGGTATTATCCATCAATAAGTTCTCCACTCGAATAAAAGATTTAAAAACTTGCCTTTTGTGTCACTTGCGATATACGGCTTCACCCTTTTTAATAAAAGTAAAAATTTTAGAGATCTACCGTGAAGCTTGTTGATTATTAGGTTTAAGTTATTCAATCTCGTTTTGTCCTTTAATAAAATATATTAAAAAACCTAAAAACCCAAAAAAATAATCTTCTTTTTCTTCTTATCCATTTAATTCTTTTCTTAACCCTCTAAATTGTTTAATTCTTATGGTGTCACTCGATTATCGTTTGAATCCCCTATTTACGATTAAAGAGTGTTCGTCTTGTGGATCGTTGTATAATAAAGGATATTGTTGTACACCCGACTCGTCTCAACAACCCCTTCGTGATTTTCCCAAGTGTGGAAACCCCGGTGAAAATTCCTCGCAAAGACCTCGACAAATTAACCACAATTGTTGTTATGAGTGTGGTGATTCGTTAGATGGTATCTTTTGTCAACGATGTACTTGTAAGTCTTGTGGGAAAGGTGCTCATTATGGTTACAATTGTCCACCGCAAATTCTGATTATCTCTAATCCGGAACCATGCTACAATCAAAACCTTAATGAGATCCTACAAAATTTGCAAAGTTTGCAACAACAATGTCTTTTGGGTACATGCCAACAATGTGGTTGTAATGAATATGATGGAGTTTGTTTTTATTGTACTGTTGGAAATGGAACACAAATCAATTTTTCAACTCCGTACTCTTCTAACGATTCTCCAAGTTTTGCAAACCACCCTCCACAACCCCAATACGTGCCATACTCTTGTGAGTTATGTGGGAACGATGCCCATCATGGCTATGATTGTCCACCTCAAGTCCTGTTTGTCTACAATCAGGACCCGTGTTCCAATCAAAACTTTGATTATTTTCCACAAACTTCACCGAGTTTTCCACAACAATGTCTTTGTTGTGAGAACTGCGGGGGTCCTCATGCGACTTTTCAGTGTCAACCGATGAACCAAGATTTCTATAATTCTAATCTTTCCGGTTTTGACCAATTTCAAAAACCCCGCAGTTTCTGTCAATTATCCTCCTCAAGGACGAATAAAGAATTTGCAAGGCTGAGAAGACTTTATGGAAAACCATTCAACCTTTTAAGGAGTATGATCATATACCTCATAATAAAAAGTATATGGCTTTATTGCTAGCTGAGGAGAGATTTCTTAAGATTAAGCAAACTATGGAAGAAGAGTAGAATAAACTTGAAGTTATGCAAGAGTTGCTTCTTAAACTCATAAATGATTTGCAAATTCTTAAAGGAATTCAACAAGAGAAGAAAGAGACGGCAGCTCAAAGTTTTATTCCATATTGGAATTTTTCTATGATTGACGATGAAACCTGAAGTTGTGCAAGAATTGCTACTTAAGCTTATGAATGATTTGCAAATTCTTAAGGGAATTCAACCAAAACAGGCAGAACGGGAGAAGCAGGCAGCTAAAAGTTTTACTCCATATGGGGATTTTTCTATGATTGATGATGTGAAAGTGTTGCAAGATAGAGAAAACTTAATGAAAGACATTCAAACCTTCCTAAGAAAGTTTAGTCGTATACCTTTTGGAGAAATACCAAAGGATTTATTGGTAGCTTGGGAGAGATTTTCCAAAATTAAGCATGCTTTTACAAACAAGCAATATCAACAAGAAGATATCCAAGAATTGATGAGTAAACTCCTTGAAGATGTGCGAAATATTAATGAGGAACTATCTGAATTTATTAATAGTCCAAGTTGGAATCGTCCGACCTTCTATAATGATGATGATGAGTATACTGTTATATATAGAAAGCCTAAAGCAATCACACCAGACTTACCGATCGAGGAGCCCGATAACTCTCTAAGTATGGGGGACGAGCATCTTAACACTATTCCGGAAAAGGAAAAGTCTAGTGTTGAGAACCTTATCCCAATCCCAAGTGAGTTTAAGGGTATTTCCGAAGATATTTATGATATGCCGTCTTGTGATCATTTTGATGCCGAATGTGGACTTATTAACTCTTTGCTTAGTCGAGATAGTTCGATCACATCTCCTAAGATTAATTTTCTTCTCGAAGAGTTCGCCGGTGAACTCGATTTTATTGATCCAATTTTACCGGGAATTGATTTTGATGAAGACGATTTTGATGAAGACGATTTTGAAGAAGGAGAGATTGATATTGATATTTTTCAAATAGAGGACGAGATTCTTTGTGAGAAATTATTAAACGTAAATCTTCTCATTGATAAGATCGAAGCATTGAAACTCACTCCGTCTATTCCTTTTACGCTTGAAAATCCCTCCTTTCTCCTATTCCCGTTATGGATAGTGATTTTCTTATAGAGGAGGTTGATACATTTCTTGTTCCAGAAGACTCAATACCTTCGGGTATTGAGAGTGATTTAGACTCGGAGGGGGATAACATTTTTCTTGACAACTTACTTAACGAAGATCTGATTCCCGAGTATGAGCGTTTTACCTTCGACATTAAGCCTGATGCACCTGTGATAAACAATTTTGATGACCTTAATGAAGACGAATGTTTTGACCCAGGGGGAGGTGAGATTGTTGTTTCTCAGAATGTTGAAGATGACGATTCCTTCACATTTGTCATTCGGATTTTTCTCCCGTATCGCACTTACCCTGTGGATTCTCCTTTACTTCTCTCCACCGGGAGTGAAGACACTATTTTGACCCCGGCATCTCCATTTAGAGCCGGTGGCATCTCATCGGGATGGAACATTCATGTGCTTTAAATGTTTATCCAAACATTAATGAAAGCACGATTGAGATTTTCTTTTCCATTTGCTTCCCCATGGACAACTTAATTCGGGGTCGAGTCAAGCTCGTGACTCGGTTAACAAAAACAAGCGTTTCTATATTCTTATCTATTTTCTAACAATTAATGTGAGGAGGCTCGCCTCTTCCTTTCTCATGTTTCGTATTTTGTTGGTTTGTGTTGATATGTCCAGGATTGCCCGAATTTTGAAGACTCTCGTGTTCATGGTTTTGTCCATTCATACATTCGAGCTTCATATCCTCAACTTCATTTAGGGAATCCGATATCCTAAAATCTTATCGACTAACGTTTATCTTTAGCATACTTAATAAACGGCTTTAGATTTGCGTAGAGACCCTTTTTATATCAAGAATATGCATTGGAATTAGTATGAGGGAATCTCACATTGAGGATAATTTGTAGTTTTATTATGGGGGGAATCTATCGATTTGATTGTACCTACAGCCGTTGTTTTCACATAATCCTGTTTTTACCACCAAAATTTCAAAAAAATGAAAAATTTTCAAAAATTTCAAAAATAAAATAAGTGTTTTGTCACAATTTTGACTTTCCTGCTGGGTAGAATAAGAATAAATTTTGACTCGATCGAGCGTGTTGAGCTCTAGCTTGTTCCTTAACTTTTAGGCTAAGCGTTCGCGATTTTCGCGAAGAACGAAAAATGATAGAGTTAAGTATGAGTTAGATGCTAAACAAGGATTATTTGGAAATCTTAAGAGCTCATGTATGTAATTTGTGGCTTTTTCTCCCATAAGCTCTTAACCGAACTAATCATACGTGCTATTTTTGGAGATTAAACTTAAATCAACAAATTTTATGTAGTTAATAGCAAAAATTTTAGTCTTAGTTTAAATTTATACTTAAATTTTTCAAAAAGAAGTCTTCTCTATATATTAAAAAAATGAAAAATGAAAAAAAATATAATAATAATAATAAAAACTGTGGGCTGATAAAAGTTTACTACCTCTTGCCGGCTCACAACCGATGTGGTAGTCTTCTAAAGAAAGCCCATAGTAAGAATAAAAATCCGAGACTGATAAAAGTTTGTTGCATCTTGCCGGCTCACAACCGATGTTGCAGCCTTCTAAAAGGTCGAGGGTTACAATTGCATAAATGTTATGTTTAATATTAAGTTTGAATTAATAAATAGATCTCTTTTTGTTAAATTTAAATATGCTTTTGAACTTTGACTATTCTATTTTAAGTTTTTAAATAAGCTATGTGTAAACGGGAAACCTGAGAGTTTTTGAAACCTAAGGTCCGTGAGTCCCGATACTAGTCTCTGTGGGGTGTCAAAAGCCTGGTCACTTAGCCGCAAGGTTGGGATGTGCCGAGACGAAAGTCGCTACATGGGATGATCTCGCCTTCAAACTCATTATTCTCGGGTGGAACGTGAAACATAGAATTTTGTAAAACGTTGATCCAATTTTGTAAAACGTAATCCCACGGTTGAAATTCAAAATAGCACATTCACCTAAGATATAATAATTGTCGGGAGTGAAAAGTTCACAAGTTGCAAATATGAGTAGTGTCAGCATCTTAACTGATATTTAACTGTGATTTCGTTTTAAGCGTAGTTTGGAGCGAGTGAAAAGTCGAGAACGATGAATTTATACTTTTTGGGGGCATTTTCGGATCAAAATGCATCTTGTTCTATGATCCCTAACGGTTATGAAAATAACAAAAGTCAAATTAGTTAGTTGCTAAAAAAAACAAAAAAACAAAAAAATATTAGTGGTAATGAGCGTATATCTTCAATAATGGTAAAAATGGGGTTTCTCTAAACTCTTGATTCTTTAATTCACCTCGATGAACACTTAGCTACTTTTCGAGGTAATTAGTCGATGGGGATCGAGATTCTTAGTTTTCTAATGCTACATTATACATTGCGTGAGGATCACGGCATACCTTTAGTATGGGGGAATTGGGTATGTGTTATTTTACACATACCTTTTACCTTATAAAACGAACCCAAAAGACCAAAATCATAATAAAAATGGAAAATATATGCTTGTTTTTGTGTTTGTGTATGTGCAGGTACGGATATTAAAGAAATGGACAAAATCAAAGCAAAAAAACGGACAAACACGAACACGGGAACGGAATGAGTGCACAAGAGCCGGGAGTTTCTAGCAAAAAGTCAACATTGGTCAAGCTTTGGTCAACCACATAATGACAAAACCTTGGAAATTACCCAAAAACCCTTAATGTTAAATCATTTTCACCTTTAGTCCCTAAATGATTAACATCGTTAGTCTTTTGATAATTGAGGACTAACGATCGTTAAGTTTTATTAATAACCAAATTCCTTATAACCCTTTACCTTTTAACCGTGGCCCAAACACCGGCCCAAGTCTTTTTAATATAAACCTTAGCCTAAGTCAACCCACCCAATTTCCCAGGTCAAACATAAACGTATAAGAAGAAAAAAGAGCGGGAAAATCCCGTTTCACTGTTCACCTTCTTCTTCGTTTTTACCCTGCACACATACACTCAAATTACCCTCGTTTAATGAAAGAAAACTCTTCTAGAAACCCATACATCATCCCTGATGTCAAAGGGAATGACACGTTGGCAATCCCGTGCATTCTCATTGGTGGAATTAACGTGGCAGGCAATGGACGGCTTAGATCAAAGTGGTATGAAGTCAGTTATGGATAAATGGTCGAGATGAGAAAAGAGGGGAGTGTCCCTGGATCTAGAATCATCCTTTGAAGGCTATATAAAGAAGCATCAACACACAAAAATGAGTAAATAGGAGTATGATAATTGAGAGTAGTAGTGTAGATTAGCTTATAGCTTATTTTTCAACTTATTGTCATTTATTTTTATGTAATTTCTTTTTCAAGCAATGTAATCTTCTGTTTCATTTAATAAAATTCTGTTTGAGCTTTAACTTTCCTTTTTCATTCATGCTAAAGTAATTTCAAAATAATCTGTTAAGCTATTAATTAGCTAACATTAACTCCTCTATTAAGTTCATCATCGCTCAATAAGCCTTATTTAAGGCTTGTTTGAGTTTGGATTTTCAGGTACAAAAAGTTTATTGATTAAGGGATTTTGATTTTAAGCTCAATTTTGGATGATAACTAATTTGGAGCGCTGATGGAGTTTCTAGAATGCTTATTTTAAGCTGGGTAGTCAATAGAGCTTATAGGATTATTGTTCCGTTTAGCAAGGGATAAAGGTACACAATTTCTTTTACTTTAATTTTAGCTCAAAGACTTTTCTGCTTATTATTTGCTTATCATTGTTGAATTTAGCTTAAGTCTGTTTGTTATTATTGATTAAAGCTTAAAATGTTCATTTGTTAGTTTAAATTTTAGTCTGCAAGTAGTTTTTATAAAACAGTCATATAAACCAAAAATAGTAGCATTAGCTTATAGTTTATGATTTCTGCTTATTTAGATGTTTAAATATGTTCATTAGGTTTATAATAAGATTTCTAATATATGGTACTTGAGTTTTAAGCTGTACCTCTTGATTTTATAAGCTGAATATGTGTTTGAGATATTTAAAGGGGTGTTTGGTTCAAGCAGTACTAACTCAAGTTAGTACTGCTTGAGACCATTTGGTCCTTTAGATTAATTTTAAATATCATATTATGGTTTATAGGATTAGTTTTTAAGGTCTTTGTTAGATTTAATCAAGTTTTCAAAAGTTTGTTAAGAGTAGCTAGCATCTGTGATCACTAATTCAGTTTAGGATGCATTTTAAGCTCTAGTTTTTTCTAGCTGTTAACTTCAGTGACTTTTGTTGTTTAGTTTTGTTTTAATAAATGCTAGAAGCTAATCCTTAAGCCTGCATTTGTTAATTTTAAGATTTGGTCATTTAAGTGCAAACTGCATTAGTTCATAGAAACAGACAAATAGTCATTTTAAAGCTTAAAATTTAGCAAGTAAAAGTAGTTTTTAGGTTTTGATTTTTATAGCTAAAATAGATTTTAGGATATTCTAGATAGATTAGAGCTTATTTTAGTTTAAAAAGCTTATTTTGAATACTGTTTTAGAACTCATTTTTGCTGTTTTGTCTTTTTTATTCAATAACCAAAAGTATAGTAAAATGAATTTTCAGCTTTTTCTATTAAGCTTTTTCCTTAAGCATTTGATTTCGAATAGTTTTTCAAAAGCTTTTTTGGTTTTTTTGTTTTAAGTAGCTTTTATGTCAAGATTTTATTGATTAAAGCCAAAAGTCCAAAAGGAACCGTAAGCTTATTGAAAATAAGCTCAAAATTTCCTTAAGGGACGTTTTGTTAACGTTTTTGTTAGAAGGTGCTTATTGATTATTTTAGCTTATGGCTTATCCATTTAATTTAGTTTAGCTTATTATGGTAGTTTTAGGGTACCCATAGCTTATTTGATATGGTTTGAGCTTATTTTATCTTATTAGTGTACATGTGTTTTAAGAAATAGTTAAAAAAAGAGTTAAAGTGTTTCTGTCTGTTTTAAGCTAAATTTAGCTTATTTTCTTGTTTCATAAAAAGCCTTCTTTTTAAAATTGCTTATTGTCAGCTTTTCTACAAGTTTGCTTTTCAAAGTTTTTGAAAAAAAAATAAAAAAAGGAAGAGGGGAAATCCAGGGTGAGCAAGGCTCGAACCCTGGACCTCTTCCCTCCTCATCTTTTATGAACGCCTCAACACACACACCACTAACCAACGTGCCCTTGGGACTTTTACGTCCTAAGGTGTACTTTTTATTACTTTAACACCTTTTTGAGTTTTGTTATAAAAAAGCACTTCGAGTGCTCATTTGTTTTTTCTCGGCTTATTGAGTTTAGAATTTTAGGATTTTATATTTTTCCTGCATTCTGTTAATCATAAGCTATTTTTAGAAATTTTTCCAGATTTTTAAAGTTACATTTAATATTTTTAATCAATTTTCTTTATTAAAACTTTAAAAAAATCATAAAAAATAGAAAAATAATCAAAAAAATAAATAAAAAAATTTAAAATTTTCTTTTATCATATTCTAGGCTTAGGTTTGAAATTTACTTTCGTAGGGTTAATATTTTGTAATTTTACTTTTTAAAGAACGGGATTTCGTTCCCGTTCTCGTTTTCTTCGTTTTTAAACTTTAAGCACTCCCGTTTTAGAATTTCCTTAGCTTTTTATTAGTAGTTATTAAATTAGGATTGGAAAGAGTAGAAAAATAGTTTTAGGATTAATTTTCGATAATTTAGGTTTTAAATGTCGCGTTTTAAATTCCCGTTTACATTTTAATGCTTACGTATTCAATTTTAATTTCTTGTTTACTTGCTTCCGTGCATTTATCTACTTGTCATTTATATTTAGTAGGATTTAGAAAAACCAATTCAAAAATCTTTGAAACCATTCAAAACGCGCGATCACGGACTTAACCGATGAAAAAATTTAAAAAAAAAGTAAACAAAAAAAAAAAAAGAAAAAAATAATAAAATAAACGATTTTCAATTCACGCTTCGTCAAGGGAAAACGACCCGGGAGGTTTTTGAGACAACTTTGGTTAAAAGTTTGTTTCTCGAATCCGACGGAAAATACTTACTATACTATTATTTGATATAATCCTTATATACGTATATATTATATTATATATATAGTGTATTCGGAGCGTATCAAATTTTTGGCGCCGTTGCCGGGAAATTTGTTACGATTATCGTGTTTAGTTCGAAGATTAGTGTTTTGAAGACCCTTCCTTGTGAAGTTATCGTTTTTGATTTGTAAATATTTTCTTAATAAAACCATAAAAATACAAAAATATTTTTCTATTTTCTTTTATTTTAATAACCGTTTGTTAATCGTTGTTACGGCTCACCTTTAAATTACGTGCTATAAGGGAAGTTTAAGGCGGTTTGATCAATATCACCCAAAACGAGAAGGGTTATTCTAAATAGCGCCTCGCGCTTTCCAACTCCTCTGCTTTCTTGTACGTATTTTTAGAGAGCTACCGTGCACGTTTAATTTTCGGTTACCAAAAATATTTTTCTTTCTTATTTTAATTTCTTTTCTCATATATTATTAAAAACCCAAAAATATTCTCCTTTACCCTCTTATCCGTTTAATTCTTTCTTCTTATCCTCTATATTGTTTAATTCTTTCTTATGACGACATTTAACCAACGTGAGTGTACGGGGTGTGGACAACCATATGATGGCTTTTATTGTAATCTATGTACGTGTCCGCAGTGTGGTGTTAATCTTCTACTTGGAATTTGTTTAAATTGCACTTATGGTGATGGAAAGCCAATCACTTGTTGTGGGTGTGAAGGCCCGTTAAAAGGAGGATTTTGTTCATTTTGCGCTTCAAGAGATGGAAATTCATTCGATTATAATCCAAATCTGAATTCTTTCAATGAATTTCAAAATTTTTCCGACTACCCTCCACAACCCCAGTACGAGACTAATATTTGTGAGTTATGTGGAAACGATGCTCATTTTGGTTACGATTGTTCACTTCAAGTTTCGTTTGTTTACTACCCGGACCTGTGTTTCGATCAAAACTATGATAATAATTTTCCACTAACTTCACCAAATTTTTCACAACAATATCTTTGTTGTGAAAACTGCGGGGGTCCTCATGAGAATTTTCAGTGTCAACCGTTGAACCAAAATTTATTTGAACCTAATCATTGCTATAATTCTAATTTTCCGTTTTGAACAAACTTCACCCCGCCTTTCCTCATTCATCATCCTCATCAAGCACTGTGGATACGAAATGTTGACAAGCTAGAAGGAAACTTAATAGAAAACCATTCATTGCTTTTTAAAGGGGAGTATTTTTGAATCATAAAAATACCCTCCTAAAGAAAAGTGCATGGCCTTATTACTAGCTGAGGAGAGATTTCTTAAAATTAAGCAAGATGTGGAAGAAGAGCAGAATCAACCTGAAGTTATGCAAGAATTGCTACTTAAGCTTATGAATGATTTGCAAATTCTTAAGGGAATTCAACTGGGGGGGGAAAAAAAAAAGATAAAAAAAAAAAAATAGGGGGGGGGGGAATAAATATATTTATATATTGGGGGGGGGGGTGGGGGGGGGGGGGGGGAAAAAAAAATAAAAAAAAAAAAAATAAAAAAAATTGGATATATAAAAAAACAGCAGAGCAGGAGGATCCGGCATCTCAAAATTTTCTTATAAATTTGAATTTTCCTATGGCTGATGATGATGAGTATACTATTATATATAGATAACTCTCTAAATATGGGGGACGAGCATCTCAACACTATTTCGGAAACGGAAAAGTCTAGTGTTGAGAACCTTGTCCCAATCCCAAGTGAGTTTACGGGTATTTCCGAATATATTTGTGATGTGCCGTCTTGTGATTATTTTGATGCCGAATGTGGACTTATTAACTCTTTGCTTAGTCGAGATATTTCGATCACATCTCCTAAGATTGATTTTCTTCCCGAGGAGTTCGTCGGTGAACTCGATTTTATTGATCCAATTTTACCGGGCATTGATTTTGATGAAGACAATTTTGATGAAGACGATTCTGATGAAGAAGAAGGAGAAATTGACAATGATATTCTTTAAATCGAGGATGAAATTCTTCGTGAGAAATTATTAAATGTCAATCTTCTCATTGATAAGATCGAAGCATTGAAACTCACTCCTTCTATTCCTTTTGTGCTTGAAAATCCCTCCTCTTCTCCTATTCCTGTTGTGGATGGTGACTTTCTTGTAGAGGAGGTTGATACATTTCTTGTTCCGGAAGACTCGATACCTCCGAGTATTGAGTGTGATTTAGACTCGGAGGGGGATATCGTTTTTCTTGACAACTTACTTAACGAATATCCGATTCCCGAGTATGAGCATTTTACCTTCGATATTGAGCCCGATGCACCCGTGATAAACAATTTTGATGAGCTTAATGAAGACAAATGTTTTGACCCAGGGGGAGGTGAGATTGATGTTTCTTAGAATATTAAAGATGACGATTCCTTCGCATTTGTCATTCGGACTTTTCTCCCGTATCGCACCTACCCTGTGGATTATCCTTTACTTCTCTCTACCGGGAGTGAAGACACAATTTTTGACCCCCGGCATCTCCACTTAGAGCCGGTGGCATCTCATCGGGATGGAACTTTCATGTGCTTTAATGTTTATCCAAACATTAATGAAAGCCCTATGAGATTCTTTCATTTGCGTGCCCCATGGACAACTTAATTTCGGTCGAGTACCCAATCTCATGACTCGGGTTAACAAAACAAGCGTTTCTTCTTATCTATTTTCTAACAAATGATGTGAGGAGGCTCGCCTTTTTCTTTTCTCGTGTTTCATGTTTTGTGATTTTTATTGTCCAGGATTGCCCGGATTTTAAAGACTCTCATGTTCATGGTTTT
Source organism: Tanacetum coccineum (assembly GCA_026074375.1). Lineage (NCBI taxonomy): Eukaryota > Viridiplantae > Streptophyta > Magnoliopsida > Asterales > Asteraceae > Tanacetum > Tanacetum coccineum. The sequence goes on from BQNB010012662.1 coordinate 65,798, forward strand.
GTCCATTCATTCATTCGAGCTTCATATCCCCCGCTTCACTTAGTGAATCTGATATCCTAATCTTATCGATTATCGTTTATCTTTAGCATACTTAATAAATGGCTTTAGATTTGCGTAGAGAACCCTTTATATTATGTATTGAAATTAGTATAGGGGAATCTTACATTGAGGACAATATGTAGTTTTAGTATGAGGGAATCTATCGATTTGATTGTGCCTGCAGCCGTTGTTTTCACGTAATCCCGTTTTTACCACCAAAATTTCAAAAAAATAAAAAATTTCAAAAATAAAATAAGTGTTTTGTCACAATTTTAACTTTCCTGTTAGGTAGAATAAAAATAAATTTTGACTCGATCGAGCGTGTTGAGCTCTAGCTTGTTCCTTAACTTTTAAGCTAAGCGTACGCGATTTTCGCGAAGAACGAAAAATGATAGAGTTAAGCATGAGTGTGGAACGTGAAACATAGAATTTTTCAAAACGTTGATCCACGGTTGAAATTCAAAATAGCACATTCACCTAAGATATAATAATTGTCGGGAGTGAAAAGTTCACAAATTGCAAATATGAGTAGTGTTAGCATCTTAACTAATATTTAACTGTGATTTCGTTTTAAGCTTGGTTTGGAGCGAGTGAAAAGTCGAGAACGATGAATTTATCCTTTTTGGGGGCATTTTCGGATCGAAATGCATCTTGTTCTATGATCCCTAACAGTTATGAAAATAACGAAAGTCAAATTAGTTAGTTGCTAATATATATATATATATATCTATTATATTATATTTATATTTTTAATTATATATATATATAATAATCTATATATATATATATATATATATATATATATATATATATATATATATATAATAAGAAAAAGAGAAAAACAAAAATATTAGTGGTAATGAGCGTATATCTTTAATAATGGTAAAAATGGGGCTTCTCTAAACTCTTTATTCTTTAATTCACCTCGATGAACACTTAGCTACTTTTCGAGGTAATTATTTGAGGAGAATCGAGATTCTTAGTTTTCTAAGTACTTACTTATATCATTGCGCGAGGACACGACAATATAAGCCTTTCTTCCTAATACCTCTACTGATATGTGTTTATTCACATATCATTTTTCCTTATTAAAATGAGCTTAAAAGACCAAAAATACATGAAAAATGCATTGTATATGTGTATTTTGTGAATTATGTCTTGCAGGTAACGGATATATAAAAAATGGACAAATCCAAGCACGAGATTGGAAGAGTATGAGATATCGAAGCCGAAGGCGTATACATCTTTAATGGGCCAACCCGTACCCATTTTATTGGGTCGGGTCAGCCCATTAGCATTTTAAACCTAAAAGCTTAAAATCCATTTATTAAACAAAGTCCCAAATCATAAGTCCAATCCAATATCCTATCCAGGCCGAAACCAAATAACTAGCCTAAGTCCACAAACCTAACCCAGATCCCAAGTTAACCAACGTTATAACATATAGTCAAAGAACTGTACATCTTTTTTCATTTACCTCCCTCATTTTCACTTTTACACAGAGCAACAACAACTCAGGGTAAATCAATCCACTCCCCACACGCTCCTGAGTTTCTAGAAGAAATCTTGACACTTGTGACACTCACTAAGCCACACTGGCAATCCCTAAAGCCGTGATTGGTGGAAAGGACGTGTTCATGATCCAATGGTACTAAAATGATGGATTAAGATTGAAGGGCTAGGATTGAAAGCTAAGGACGCTCCTGGAAGGCCTAGAACATTCCCTTCTCACTATAAATAGAAGAAGAAATCACATAGTGTGATCTATCTAGACTATGAGTAGTGTAATTTAGTTTAGGAGTAGTGTAATTCAGCTTATTGTATGCTTATTATTCAAGCTTTGTACTCTTCTTTTTATAAATTAATAAAAGTCATTTTTATCTTAAATTGTCTAGTTTTATTTTTACTTATTCACTCAAAATCTAATAAGCTGATCTTTTAGATATTATAAGTTGTTTATCTCAAATTAGTGTTTACTTGTACAAATAAGCTTCTCAAGCTTATTTGTACAAGCTGTTCAAATTAAGCTTCAAATTGGTTAAGCATTATGGTTTTAAGCTTTTTGGAAGATAAGCTAAACCTGGAAGGGCTTATGATAAGCTCCCTTGGGCAATTTTTATCCCTGTTTGAGCTGGTATTAAGGTATGTTCATTTTACCCTTTTCAGCTTAATTTCTGTCATTGCTTATTAGACTGCTTATTCAATGCTTATTATAGTTTAAGTGTGCTTAATCTGTCTCAATATAGCTTAATATGTTTAAATGATAGCTTAGTAGAAGTTTGATTTGAGTTTTTGAGGTTTTAGAGTTAATACTGCTTAAATGTTGGTTAATACTGCTTATTACTAAGTGCTCATTATCCTCAAATTTTTGTTTAATAGTCTTAAATAAGCTTAGTTATTAATCTGTTTTCAATAATTGAAGCTTGATTAGGTTTGTTTAGCTTAAAAAAATGAAAAATCAGGATTTAAAGGGGTGTTTGGCACAAGCAGTTTTAACTTACTTAAGACTGCTTGGGTTGCTTTAAGGATTAAGTCAGTTTTAAATAGCTTAAATTAAGTCTTTAGGATAGTTCAAACTAGCTTAGAGTAAGGAATGTTAAGTTTAGAAGTCTATTTTGTCAAAATTCAAAGTCTGCAAGTTTAAGGTTTCACCTATTAGCTTATTTGATTAATTTCTTAAAAATGCAACTTGAGGTATGGTTTATGTGATCATATTGAGTTCTTTGAGCATCAATATGCATCTGTTAAGAAAGAGTTTACTTTGAATTGTCTCTTAGTTTTCTTTAGATCAATAACAGTCAAGTTAAATAGGTTAGTCATATTTAAGCTTAAGAGTCTGTGTTTGCAGATCATTAGCTTAATTTAGGCTAAATTTAGTTTTATTTAGCTTATTAAAGTGTTAGTTTAATATGTTTCAAGTTTTTAATAAGTCAAAACAAATTTTGAGTCTTAAAACTTAAGTGTCATTTAGCATAAAAAGTCAAAAACAGGTTATGTATGCTAACTGTTTTAGTTTGAGTTTTTAGCTTTCTTAGTTATTATATTAGCTTAATTCCAGTTTGAACTTGCTTATTGATTCATGGTCTTAATCTGTTTTAACTTTGAGTCTTTAAACTTTGCTTATTGAGTCTTATTTTTAAAATTGCAAAACTGACTTCATTTACTAGTGTAGTCTGTCTTATTCATAGTCTTTTTTTAGCTTATTTGTTTAGCTTATAATCTGATTTTCAGCTTATTTGTGTTCTTTGAGTCTTAGTCTAAATCTGTTTTTCATTTGCAACATATTTCTTTTGCTTTTTTAGTTCTTAGAGATAGCTTAAAAAGTAGTGGTTTAAATCCTTTTAAGACTTTAGAGTAATCTGTCTTATGCTCTTTGGTGCTTATTCAGCTTATGTTCTTTGCTTATTTTGTAGTCCTTTGTGCTTATTTGGTCTATGTCTTGATCTGGTTGAAGCTTATTAGTTTCCTTTGAGCTTATTGAGTCACAAACAGCCCTAGTAGTTTTAGCTTAATGTCATATAGTTTTAGACCAAATTGTCAATTTAATTTGTGCTTAATTCTAGCTTATTGATTAGTTCTAGCAAAAAGCTCTTCTTTAAATTTGCTTATTTTAGCTTGCTCTTTAGCTGTTTTAAAAGAAAATTAAAAAAAATGTTTTACAAAAAAGAAAGGTCACAGGACTCGAACCTGTGACCTCTCTTACACAACACCAACACCTTAACCAGTAGCGCCCTTGGGTCTTTTCTGTTTACATTTCATTTCAGTTTCATTTTATGCTTTATTTCAGTTTGCTTATTCTAGCTTTTTGCTTATTATCTGCTATTTGGGTTTTGCTTATTTTTCAGTTTTAATTTCTAAACTTCAGTAATTCTTTAAAGTTTATTTCATAATTTTTCTAGAATTTTATAAATTAGTTATATATTTTTAATCTCATTTTTAGAATTAAAAGTGTTATTTATGTTTTAAAAATACAAATAAAAAGATAAAAAATATTATTTCTGTTTTAAAATTTTATTTTATACATTTAAGTTTTAAGAATTTGCAATTTAAGTTTTTAAGGTTTAATTTTGATACAGTTAGTTATTTAGTCGCGTTTTATTATTAAGTAGACGTTTTTAGATTTAAATGTTTATTCGCCTTTATTTCTAGATTAGCGTGCCTTTATGTGCTTCCCTTTTGCGTTAGTAGATTTAGAATCCAAAACCAAAACTTAAATGACAATCAAGCTCGATTTACAACATGAACGTAAATTTCCATTCACCTCTCACCGAGGAGAACGATACCCGTGTTGATTACTTATTATTCTTTCCTAAGAATAATTTGTATGATACTTTGCTTATGTATATGTATTTTATTATGTATATATATATTATTGAGGGGTTTTTGTGGAATATCAAAATGGCGCCGCTGCCAGGGAGAGGTGTAGCGATTTTTACAGGATTGTTCGTGTTCGAGCCTTGAAGATCCTTTCCCAGTGAAAGTTTTCGTTTTATTTTATATAAAAATACAAAAATATTTTATACTTCTATTTTTATTTTTCTTTTATTTTAATATTGAAAATAACCGTGTGTTAATTGTCAAATCGGCTCACCTTTAGTAAAACAAACTATAAGAGAGGTATAAGGAGGGTCGATCCTACGAACTTCGACCCGAAAGGAGAAGGTTTTTAAAACGCTTCACGCTTACCCGCTCCTCCGCTTCTTTGTGCGTTTTCTAGAGAGCTTCCGTGCACCTTTTACTATCGGTTACCAAAAATATTTTTCTTTCTTTAATTTCTTGTCCTAATGTATTATTCTTCTTTATCCTCTTATATTGTTTAATTCTTCATAATGTTCGATTCTTCACCCGTTCATCCACATGATCATCAGACCATGGAGGATTTTTATCGTCCGTCACTTATCGGAAGAGGAGGACCGATTGTTCCGACAACCGTTCCGGGAACCGATTTTGCATTGAGAAATCATATGGTTCAGCTACTTAGACAGAATTGTCAATTTTATGGATTTAAAGATGAAGGTGCAAATTAGCACCTGGATAAGTATTTATCTATCACTCAATTCATCAAGCAAAATGAAATTTCTCAAGATATCATCAATCTAAATCTTTTTCTATTCTCTTTAACCCACGAAGCTGAATCTTGGTTTTATACTCTTAAAACTCATTCTATTCATACTTAAGAAGAGATGGTTTCCCAAGTTTATTTTCCAAACATACTTCCATATTCATAACGTTTGGCAACTTAGGAAAGAAATTCTTAATTTTCGGCAATTGCCTACCGAATCAGTATTTGAAGCTTGGGAAAGATTTAAATCTTATTTGCGGAAATGTCCCGACAATAGAATTTTGCTTCTTAATCAAATCCTTACTTTTTATAATGGAATTACGATAATTGGCCAAGAAAAACTTATGGTGGCTGCTGGCGGTAATTTCATGTGGAAGACTCCTCAAGAACTTATGATTTAATCGAGAATATACACAACAGCCTTTTCATGGGACGCGAAGTGTATTATCACACTACCACTATATGATGCCTTATATCTGAGACTACTTTCGCTTCGAGAGAACGAGTTGAGGTCCTTGGTAAGCAAACTGAATACACAATTCAAAGTATTCAACATAATCCAGGACCAGGTCATCCTAACACCTTTTACTATTCAGACTCTGATGAAATTGATGATGATGAACCTTCTGAGATGATTGAAGATCAGAATCGATTCACCATTTGAGTGGCAGTCCCACTCCTTCTTCTGACCCCTGTGGTCACTCCTCTCTCCTTCTCTCACTCCCATCGGGGATAGTGATTCTATCTTGGAGGAGACCGACACACTTCTTCCTCATCATGATTCGACTTCACCGGAAGTCGATGATGATATATTCGATCCGGAGGGAGATATCCGTCTTCTTGAAAGATTATTAAATCTTGATTCTACTAAAGATCTCCCTCCTCCTCATGAGCTTAATAATGAAATCTTTGATCCTGGAGGAGATATCCTTATTCTTGAAAACTTATTAAAGGATGATCCTCAAAGCAAAGCACTCAGAGATCGATTCGCTTATTAAGGGACCATCATATACCCTTGTAAAAGGGGATTAAGGATATAAAAAATAAATCCTCTTATGGATGTTGATAACCTTGTTCCAATCCCAAGGGTATCCGAGAAACCTTTAGATTCTCTTGATTCGATTTTAGAAACTTCCAAAACGACTATCACTGATCCTTTGTTTGATTTTGATTCTGAATTTACTTTAAATTTAGATAATCCTATCTTGAATATTCAGAACAAGGAAAGTGATGAGTCTGGAACGGAGACCATAATGGATAAGGTGCAAATTAATAGTACACAAAGTACCACACAAATCCCATCTCCGTACGAAAAGTTAAATTTTGATTTAACCATGCCTAAACCAATCCTTACTTTCTCACGCTTTCGTTATGGCATTTTTGGTTCTCGTCGTGTTTTTGACATACTTGGCCCAAGACTACCATTTTCTTTATCATACAATTTTGGCCTCGTCTTTTCTAAGGAATACCTCAAATTTCTCTCATTAAATATATTCCTGCTAGGAGACGAAAATGCCAATTTTGATTCGGAGAGAGACATTCTTTAACTCAAGAAGTTATTGAATGATGATCCATCATCTCCTCTCCCTCCGAAAGAACTTTATTTTGAGGATCTTAAGGTGATACAATCTTCTATTGATACTTCTTTGGATTTTGAGGACGATTATTATGACTCGGAGGGAGACATTATCTATCTTGAGAGTTTGCTTATTAAAGATACTACCTATAATCTCCCTCCCGAGGTGTTTTCAGATATTGACCCAAAAAGCTTAAATGATGAACCTGATTTTGATAATTTGAAGAGTATGGTCAAAGTTTACAATATCTTAATTGTGGAAAATGTGGGGGTCCTCATGAAGATTATCAATGTCAACCGTGGCATCAAAACTACTCTGAACTTAACCCTGGCTATGATTCTAATTCTTATGGTTTTGATCAACCCTCGCAGTATTCCATCGATCATCAGCCTCAAATTATTCAAGAAGATCAGCCGTGGATAAGTGATAAGTTGATGAAATCACATAATGAACTTTTTGAAAGTGTACGATCTATGTTTGAGGAGTTTCGGCAACGAGAGCAGGTGGCTAATCTTAATACTCATACTCCCGAGCCGTCACGAAATTTCAATTCTATTTACTATGATGACGATGATGACGAGGAGAGTACTATTCCTTTGAATGAAATTGTTTCTCAAATACCTCCGTCTATTGCAATCACACCCGTTTTACCGACTTTGGAGCCCGAGGACTCTCTCATCATGGGGGATGAGGATCTTAGCACTATTTCTAAAAAAGAGTCGGACGAAGTAATAAAGTCTAGTGTTGAGGACCTTGTTCCAATCCCAAGTGAGTCCGAGGATACATCTGGGGGTGATAGTGAGTGTGATTTACCTTCGTGTAATGATTTCTCTCCCATTAACGTTTCTGAGGAAAAATTTGTGACTTTCTCTAACCCTCTATTCGATTCAAATGGCGATTTTACCTCTAGTGATGACGAGTCACTATCCGATGAGGACTTTCTCTAACCCTCTTACTTGCATTTACCTTGTCTTCACGTAACCCCGTTTTGCCACCAAAAAGATGTGATTTTATGCCAAAATTAAAAAAATATCAAAAACAAAATAAGTGTTTTGACACATAGTTTTGTCTTTTTGAGAATAAATTTTGACTTGATCAAGCATGTTGCGCTCTAGCTTGCCCCTTAACTTATATAAATTTAAGCTTTTGCTAGTCTTTTATACAAGAAGCTTTAAAACGCGAATTCTAGCTTGAAAAAGCCAAGAGTTTGCAAGTTTCCATGATAGACTTTAAATATGCTAAGCTTGTTTTTATTAGACTAAGCATTTGCGGATCTTTTTACTAAAGATTTTAAATTTACGAAGAACGAGAAATGATAGAGTTAAATATAAGTTAGATGCTAAGCGTGGAGTAGTTGGAACTCTTTAGAGCTCATAGAGGTTAATTGTAGCTTTTTGCTCCCATCAGCTTAATAAACGTTATATAATTATTAATAAATAAAGTTGCTTTGGTTTTTGCGATTCTTAGTTTAGATCCCTTCGTAGAGATTCCTTCTGGTGAAAGTAAGGTACACATCGAGGTTTTGTCAGTGTTGTGGGGAAATAGGCTGTAACTCTGAGTAGGATCTGTATACCATAGTAGAAGCTCCTCCGTCTATTATAGTGATCCGCCACGTCCTTCTTCATCAAACCTCTCACAGTTCCACATGTATACAACTGCGACAATATAAGTTCTGTCCTTTCAATATACTATACACTACATACACTGTCTGCCTGTGGTGTGTATTGTAAGTTTAGTTCTCCCACCCAGACATAGAGTGTACTTCTCGTCGTTATGGACCCTGAGTTGACTAACTGCCTTAATGTAGAATGTATACTTCTGTGAACTATCTGGATGTGTAGGTTGTTGTTGTAGGTTTACCTCGTGTGTGTGTGTGTGTAGAAGGTTCGTGTTTCCGCCCCCAGCCGCCACACTACTTACTCGGCAGTAACCGTTCCTCGTGAGAGCAACTTATTCTCCTCGGACTACCGAGACTTTTGCACGTAGAACACGCGTCACTCTACCCAGCTTAACCCTCAAATACGCTCTAGAAGTATGTCTATAGGAGTAGACCTTCAATAAAATAAGCAACCCACCTCCACGCCCCCACACGCGACTTCGACAATCCCTTCAGTTGAACGCACCTCTCCAAGTTCACCACGCTCCACAAGGACCTCCCTTCATCGAATTTCTCAGAAGCGAAATCAAGACCTCTCTCCGCCCGGCATTCAACTGGCGTCGCGCTCCGCCTCTACCACACGATGTGACAGATGTTTAAAGGGTGTAGGTAAATAATAAATAATAAAAGATGTGGGCTGATAAAAGTTTACTGTCTTGGTCGGCCCCGCGCGGGGTTTTTCGCCTGCCGTTGTTAGCACGTCCCTTCTCAAGGAAGGCCACATTGTACAGGAATAATAATATCCGAGACTGATAAAGTTTTGCTGCATGTCGGTCGGTTCGTTGCCGAAGTTGTTAGCCTGCAAAAAGGTTCAAGAAATTACCCGAGGTCGAAATAAGACACTAGACATGGTCGGCTGTCCAATACCGATGTGACAGTTGATTTAAGCGACCGAGGTTTAATAATGTTGAATATAATAATACTAATTAAAGCAAATTTTGACCTACGGGGTTATCTAAAATTAAAGCATCGTCTCTAGATCGTAGTTGTTTTTTTGAGCTTGTTTAAGATGAAATAAAAAGGATAACCCCTAAAAACATTGCGAAATTAGACCTAATCGTGGACTTATTCTCAGCATATCGTCTCTTTAGGAAAGGATTTCAAACTAATTATGGTCTAAACCAGGTTTACTTTATATGTAAAATGACTTAATTAATTTGTCACCAAAAATAAATAAAATTCTTAGAGGATTTAGAAAATAACGGGAGCGGAAAGTTGCTAGGCCGTACTCAATTTTAGCATTTATGAGTTAGTGTTAGCAATTTTAACTTGTATTTTAATAGCATCTTAACTTGTATTTGACAATGATTTCGTTTTTAAGCTTGGTTTGGGGCGGGTAAAAAATCAAAAACGATGAATTTATCCTTTTAGTTTTTCTTGTTCCGTGATCCTTAAAGTTACAAATGTATGCATATAAAAATGGTAAAACAGGGCATTTTAAACTAGTAATTTCCTAATCCCCTTAGATGAACACTTAGCTACTTATCGAGGTAATTAGTCTAAGGGTGTTGAAATATTTAGTTTTCTATGTGTGTATATGACATTGCGTGAGGACACGGCAATAACGTAGTATGGGGGATTTTGTTATGTGCTTAAACACATATGATTTATTTCTTAATATAAAGCTAAAAAGACCAATAATGAACCAAAAATACATGAAAATGCATTGTATATGTGTGTTTTGTTAATTGTGTCTTGCAGGTAACGGATATATCATTAATGGACAAAAATAAAGCAAAATGGAAAAAACCGAACACGGGAATGGAAAGAGCATGAGAAATCAAAGCCGAAGGCGTATACATCCTTAATGGGCCAACCCGTACCCATTTTATTGGGCCGGGTCAGCCCATTAACATTGTATCTATAAATCCTTTTTATAAACAAAGTCCATAAATCATAAATCCAATATCCCTTATCCTGGCCTAATATAAAATCCCAATCCTGTCCAAGTCTGACTTATAAACATAGGTCAAACAAACGTGGTCAACATTTACTATTTATCGTTCTCACTTTTCCCTCCCTTTACACAGAGCAACAACAACTCAGGGTAAATCAATCCACTCCCCATACGCTCCTGAGTTTCTAGAAGAAATCCTGACACATCTGACACTCACTAAGCCACGCTGGCAATCCCTAAAGCCGTGATTGGTGGAAAGGACGTGTTCATGATCCAAGGGTACTAAAATGATGGATTAAGATTGAAGGGCTAGGATTGAAAGCTAAGGACTCTCCTAGAAGGCCTAAAACATTCCCTCCTCACTATAAATAGAAGAAGAAAACACATAGTGTGATCGATGTAGGATAGGAGTAGTGTAGTTTAGTGGCTTTTTAGTAGCTTAATTTGCAATTTTAGCTTAATCTCTTTTTAATGTAATTTCCTTTTTCAAAAGCTTGTAATCTCTTTGAATATTAATATAATTCAGTTTCATTTTAATTGTGCCTTAAATTCTGTTTTACTTTTAAGAAATTATGGTTTAAACGTGTTTTGAATTTACTTAAATAAGCTAAATTAAGCTCAATACTTTTTAAGCTTTTGTTCATTCAGCTAAGCCTCCTCAAAGCCTAGCTGAATTAACCATTTCTTTCTCACTACTTCAAAAAGTCATTTTTAGCTTTTGGATGATAAGCCAGATTTAGATGGTCTTATTGGACTGTACAAGCTTGTTTCTAACAAGCTGGAGCTTGTAGATAAGCTCCTTTGAGCATTTTTGATCCTTGTTTGAGCTAGGATCAAGGTACACTTCCTCTTTTACTTTATTTCTAGCTAAATTACTGTTCTGCTTATCATTCTGCTTATTTGTGCTTATTATTGCTTATATATGCTTATTCTGCTTTTTATTAGCTTATTATGTTAGTTTATAGCTTAGTTTTAAGTTTGATTAAAGTTTAGATAAAATCTGTCCAAAGTAGTAAAATCTGCTTATTCTAGTAGCTTATTAGATAAGTGCTCATTTTTTTAAGTTTTTAGCTTAAATATCTTTAGTATGCTTAGAACTTTATTTGTTTTCAATATTCTAAGCTTTATTTAGGTCCGTTTTGCTTAAAATTAGTCACATCACGTAACAAATACCTTCAAGGAACACCTTCAATTGCTTATGTAAACGAATATTGACAATCCAGATGAGCCACTCGTTATAGGAGTTAAAAGCCACATCTTCAAGTTCCCACCAAATCAAAAGTTTAGATTAAGTTTTGTCAAATTTAGTAGTTTGTCTTATAAAATGTCAAGTCTGCTAATTTATTAATTTCTCAAACTGCTTTTTTGATTAATTTTGCAAAAGTCTGTTTGAGGTGTAGGTTTTTATGATCAAAGTTGGCTTCTAATACATCATGATGCATCTGTTTTAAGTTCATAGTATTCAGAAAAGCAGTTTAAGCATTTTAGTCCAAAATCAGTCAAGTAGTAGTATTTGGTATTAAGCTCTAAAGTCCTTAATGTGCAGATTATTTTAGGTCAATTCCTAGCTTGTCTTAGATTAATTTTCATTGAAACTAGCTTATTGTAGTATAAGCTCAATCTGTTTTTAGTTTTTAGTTGGTCAAAGTTAGCTTTTGAGTCTTAAATTTAAGCTTAAAGTTGCCATTTAATTTTTCAAAAAGCCAAAAATACTAGTGTAATCTGCCATTTTCATTTACCCTTTTCTAGCTTATTTCCTTAAATGCTTTGCTTAATTTCAGCTTATTTGAGTCATTTGAGTCCAATTCTTAATCTGTTTTTGCTTTTTAGCTTCTTCTTAGTGCTTATTTGTCCTAGATCTTAGCTTAAAAATTGGTAAAAAGTCTTTTAAAAGTAGTTTTTGGTGTCTGGTGTCTTAGTGGCTTTTTAGTGCTTTCAGCTTATTTTTAAGTCATTAGAGCTTATTAGGTCCAGGATAGGTTCTGTTTTTAGCTTATTGGTTTTCATTAGTGTTTAGTGAGTCTAAAATGCCAAAGAGATTTAGCTATTAGTCAAATAGTTTAATAAGCCAAACTGTTATTTTTTTTGAGCTTTTTCTTAGCTTATAAATAAGTTTTGGAAAAAGTTCATTCATTAAAGTTGCTTGTTTTTGCTTATTTTATAGCTTTTTCAAAAAGAAAATGAAAAATAAAAATATTTTGCAAAAAGTGCAGGTCCAGGACTCGAACCTGCGACCTCACCTTCACAACACCAATGCCTTAACCATACTGCCCTTGGGACTTTTCTGTCATAAGGGTGGGTTTGGTTTCTTTTATTAACATTTTTAGTTTTAGCTTATTGTGCTTATTTATTTTTTCACAGCTTAATGGTTTCTGCTTATTTGAACTTTTTCATTTGTAAACCTTCTTTTTAGCTTAAAGTATTTTTATAAATTTTCTTAAAATTTTAGGATTAAGTTTAGTATTTTTAATTTAATTTTTAGTATTAATTAGTTTTAAAAAATAGTTTTAATTCGTTTAAAAAATTCAAAAAAATATATATTTTCTGTCTTTTAAAATTAGTTTAAGTCGTTTAGTTTAAGAAATTTGCATTTTAAGTTTTTAGAATTTTAATTTGTCATTCTTAGCTAATTAGTTAGTTACTTTTAGTTAATAATTAGTTTTTAATCACCTTAAATGTCGTTAGGATTTTTAAATTGCCTTAA
>BQNB010012663.1:0-16405 GCA_026074375.1 Tanacetum coccineum
TCTCTCCAGTGATCTTTGAGAATTCTCTCCCTGGTCATCTTGCATACCTTCCCATATCTTATTTTCATCCAATCATTTATGCTTAGATTTTCCCATTCTAACTCTTCTCGTTGACTATCGTTCATGCTCTCCCAATAACGTTTCACTTTGATAATTGGTGAATCTATTCCATCGCATACATCATGGTTTGGGTCGTAAAATGGCCAATACCCGCTCCCATTTTCTTTTTCTTGCAAAATCTCCTTACACCAATGCACCCTTCTTTCTTTAGGTCATCCTGAGGTCCTTAACCATATCAAGAACCATAAAATCTACCGGAAAGATGAATTTGTTGATTTTTGTAAGTAAATTTTCTACTATTCCCTTAGGCGTGCATTTAGTGTTATCAGCCATTTCGATCACCATATTAATTGATTCAAGTTTTCATATGCCTACACGTTTATACATAGAAAGGGGCATGACGTTGATGCTAGCTCCTAAACCTGCTAATGCATTATTGAAATCTAACTTTCCAATGGAACAAGGGAGAATGAAACTTCCTGGATCTTGTTCCATAGGGGGTAGATGATTCTGGAGAAGAGCGGAGCACCTAGGGTTCATTCTTATTTCCTCATCTTCTTCGGTCCTAGGTTTGTTTTCTACCAAGTCCTTCATATATTTTGCGTAATTGTCAGTTTGCCTAATTTTTTTTAATAAAGGATGATTTATCTTGATTTTCTTCAAGCTCTCTATAGTTTTGTGCACCAATGCTTCTTCTGCGTGATGCTCTAATCGTCTAGGGAATGGTATTGGGGGCTCATAAGGATCAATAGAATAGTTTACCCTTTGCTTTTCTTCTTTAGGTTCTTTTTCTTTTTTATCTTAAGTGTGGCCTCAAGTGCTGCTAGAGCCTCTACCATTCCTGAATTGTCAGGTTCATGTTTCTCGTTATCTAAAAATCCTGAGTTAGCAGAAAAGTATTCAATTTCCTCGGGGGAATAATAGAAAGGTGTGTATAATGACGATCCATCTTCAGTACAAATTGTCTTGCATTCTTTGAACTTTCCATTGGTAGCTTGCCCTTCAAATTCATTTGCTAAGGTTTTTACCTTTGTCTTAAGACCTTGGATAATTTTGTCGTGAGCTTCTCGGCTAGTTTATGTACTTTGGTAAAATTTCTTTAACCATTCATCTTGCTCGGCATGTCTCTTAGATGCTTCTTCCATGTATTTATTGATTATTTCGGTTAGGCTTGGTCTTCTTTCTCCTGATGATGGTTGGTCATATCCTCCTTTATTAAATCTACCGTCATTTCTGTTTTTGTTTGGGAAGGGTCGACCGAACTCTCCATATTTAACTTCTTCTACACTTTTTACTTCCTCGTTGAGAGGGAAATCTTTGTCAAGGTGAGCTCCTTTGCAGACTTGACATCCTACTTGAATGGCGTGAACATTCTATTTTAGCTTCTCCATGTCTCGACCGAGGTTTTCTAGTTTGTTTACAATAGCAGCGATTCCTTTAGAATTACTACTACTCTCTATACTTCTGCTGGATGACCCATTTTTTGGGAGTGGTCAGCCATAATCTGAATCGCTATTAATGCTTGAGCAGGTGTCATGCCAGGAATTGGCCCTTGTGAGTCAAGTGATTGGCGGTTCATGGTCCCAAGACCATTATAGAAGATGTTTACCTTCTGATGGTTATTGATGTCATGAGTGGGGCATTTATATAGTAGGTTATTATACCACTCCCAAGCTTGGTATAATGTCTCGTCTCCTTCCTGCTTAAAGTTATAGATTTCTTCAAGCTCTTGGCAGTCTTCGATGGTGGACAGTACCTTTAGATAAAGGCCTTTTTAAGTAGATCCCATGAATCGACGGTTCCTAGAGGAAGTCTGTCCACCCATATCTTAGCGGCTCCAGTTAGAGTAATGGGGAAGACGCGTAGCATGACAACATCATGTGATACTCCAGGAATGTTGAATAAGCTGACGATGTCTAAAACTCGCTCCACATGCTCATGGGCATCGTCGTTCTTGTTTCTGGAAAAGGTATCATTCCTCAATTCTCGCATTAATTGACTCTTTATCTCAAAATTCACATTGCCTCCTATTTTGGGTTTAACCACGCCTAGTGCTTGGTTCCCTCGAGTCAATGCTAGATACTGCTCCATAGTGAGGTTATCGATTTCCCCCTCAGCCATTATGATTTTCAAAATGCTTAGTAATAAAAATCAAACTACAACTAATTTTAGCTCATTGGCAGCGGCGCCAAAAACTTGCCAAGTTTTAAATTTATAAAACTCGTCTACCGATACACGCACTAACGGGCAAAGAACCCGGTCGTATATAATGCAGTAGCTTGGTAAATCTGAGATCGTCTTAAGAGCTAAGGTTTACTAATTTTAATTTGATTATGTCACTTTTAAAAATGATTTTAAGTTGATTTTAATAACTACAGAAAAGTAAATGCAATAAAGTAAAGGATAGAATAATTCAGGGAGAAACGCGTGCTAACCTAACCATTTCATTACTAATGCTATGATTACATTTTCCTGTGCAATGTTCAATTATAAGTTCCATTAGTGGTTCTAATGTCGACAAACCCGAATTGGCATTTGAGATCTGTCCTATACTTACTCTGCGATCCTACATTTCCCTACGATCACACGAGCAGGGCATCCAAGCTTGTAGTGGTTAATCCCCAACTATCCGTAAGACCAATCTATAATCTAAACCAATTATTAACTCCCTCTGAAAGATTTCTTGTGCTTTTTAAGTATTTAATATGGCAAAGGCGGTAATATGGTAAATTCCTACACTAGGGATAGGTGCCAAGCTACCCTAGTACCCCACTAATCCCAGGTTCAACAATGTAAGTCTAATATCATGATTAACAAGATCTAAGCCACCCTCTATACTACCAAAACAAAGGGATCAATGAAAGGCTATAAGGATATCTAAAAACCATAATTGAATAGGAAACAATAATCATATCAATAGAAATTACATGGTTAGGCCAGCACTAAGAGTGCTTAGCCGCTCATGGTAACAGTAATGCAAGAATTAATGAAAGGAATCATGGATTGAATCATCATTGTTCTTACAGTGAAAGTTATGAATGATTAAATACAAGAAAAGTGTAAATTAACTTCACCTTTGGACCTTCTGGTGAAATACTTCGGACCTTGGGGGTTTGGTTCACCCCTTGGAACTGTGTTGTGAGTTGTGGAAGTGAGTGATGATGAATGAGCCGGATGAGGGCTCTATTTATACATTTCGAAACTGTTACGGCGTAACCCTTATGAGACATTATGCCGTAACCTTGCTACGTAGGCTTCCAATCTTCTAGGCTAAAATGATGTTACGACGTAACCTTGTCGCCTATGTTACACCGTAATGCTGACTTGGATAAATCATCTTCTATGAATTTTGAATGTTACGGCGTAAAGTAGGAGAGGCTTTACTCCATAAAATCTGTGATGACTCATCTCTTCATGTAATATTTTGGGGATGTTACGCCGTAACAAGCCTTGAAGTCTTTACTTTAGTGCATTTCATGTCTAAATCCCGTGTCGTTTGCTAAAATGCTCACTTGGTCTCTGAAAACTAAATATAAACAATTCAGTAATGTTTCCAGACATTTATAACATATTTATAAGCATTTTCATAAAGAATTTGATATTAAAATGTATTAACTATTTGATGTTATCACTGGTAAAACAAAAGTTATTTTCAAAATTGTTAAAGCCTATTTTTCTTTCTGATTATTTGAACACTACTCAAATTCTTATGGACGACCTGGTCTTACCTAAAAAAGATTATACTACATACGTGGGTTATACTTTTACCCGTGTGTTTCCCTATAATAAAATTGGTATTTTCAACCATTATAAATTTAAAGCTTTTGAAACACATCAAAGTTTTTGGCGTCGCTGCTGGGGATTTTTAAGCTGTTCTGTAGTCAACTCTGGAAATTATTTTAACCCCCCCCTCTTTTTCAAAAATCACCGTACAATTTTCTGGCAAACTGAGCCAAACAAATTCTTCTTTAGATGCATATACATGCTTCTAATTCTGAACTTGTTGAACCGTTACCCGAGCCTGAACGTACTCTGAATCGAAGACTTCATCGACGAAACATAAGAGTTCCATTCGATCAAAGAAACAACCCACCTCAAAACCCGAGAGTTGTATATCCGTCAATTCTCGACATAAATTACTTCCGTCACTTTCTTATTACCCTTCAAAATCTCAATCCCATGGATGACGAACCCATGTGGGCTGCCGACCGTGTTGTCACTCCGACTCCCGGTTCCGCAATCACTATTCCTGAAACCGCAAATGAATTCACCATTAAAGGTAACCACTTGACTCTCGTCAAAGGAAACCAATTTGATGGTAGAACCAAAACTGATCCTCAAAAACACATTCACAAATTCCTCGGAATTTGTGATATGTTAAAATACAAAGATACTGAAAATGAAGCTGTCCGCCTAATGATGTTTCCCCTATCGCTGACTGGAGAAGCAAAAACATGGTTAGACGAACTCAACGAAGGAACTATCGAAAAATAGGTTGAACTTTGAACCGCTTTCATTGGCCGATTCTTTCCACAGCTCTTTTTGACCTACTCCTCGGAGAAATCCGAGCCTTTTCTCAACATGAAAACGAACCTCTAACCGATGCTTAGCTTCGTATGAAGGAAATGCTCCGAAATTGCCATGGCCATAATATGTCCAAAGGCAATATTATCAAAATCTTTTATCACGGTCTCAACAAATAACCCAAATGAGTTCTAATGCCGCAGCGGTAGGGGCGGGGGGGGAGAGGGGAGGGCGGTGGTATTTTCCTCTATATAACTCCGAATCTAGCTTTATCAGATTCTTGAAGATAAAAGTCCTACTCCAAAGATCGACTAGGCTAAAAAATCTAAAAACCCATAATCATCTTTTAGAAAAAAACCGTTGCTTTCGCCACCTGAAGGTAACAGTAATTCGACACTGACATATTATGGCCCGAATGGATGGCCTTCTGAACATAAAAATGGATGGTCAGTACAAAGAACTTCAATCTCGTACAAAACAACCAACACCCGATCTTGACGAAGATGACATGCCCATGTCTCGTGAAGAAGAAGCTAAATTCATGCAAACTTTCTGTAAGACTCGTTTTTACAATGATTATCGTGATCGAGACTCGAATCGTGATAATGGCGATTCACAAGCGAACGAAATAATTAACAACCGAAGACAATTACGATCCAACACGATGATAATTCTCTATCTCTACTACTTTTAATGATTTAGCCATTTTTTAAAATTAGAAGTACTTAAAATTTTAAGTAAAAAAGATTACTTATTATAGAAAATTTTGTCTTACTTTTACTATAAAATCAATAAATACACAAGTTATAAATGAAAATTTAAATGTCTTAATATGAAATTCATTTTGTAACAACCCAATATGTAACAACTCATTTAATCCTTTTAAATTCTTAAACTTGTAACAACTCTCAAAATTAATAGCGCCCATGTCTACTACTTTATAAAGCATTTAGCTTATTTTCTGTTTTTAGAATTAAGTAAAAAAAATTCTTCTTTTAAGAATCTTCACCTTATACATTTTTCAATTGAAGATTTATTGTATACGTTTTTTCCACTAAAGATTAAATGGGTAAATAACAGCCCATTTCAAAAGTGAGTAAGTGAGCAACAAACTTTATGAATAGAAGTGTATGAGTTGGGTGAGTTCAGAGGTGTTTTGTTATGGACGGCGGGGAGAGTGGCATTATTTTTCTGGGGGTGGGGTGTGTGGGGCGGGTGTTGAGGGTTGTTGGGGGGTTGGGTTTTGGGTGGGGTGTGGTTGGGTTGCCGGGGGGTGGGGTGGTTTTTGGGGTGGTTGGTTGGTGAGGGGTTAGGTGGGGTCGGAGGGTGTTGTGGGGGTAGGGTGTGTCGGTGCGTTGTTGTTTGTGTTGGTTGTTGGGGTTTATTGGAGGGGGTGACTTGGGTTTTTTAAGGGGGGGGGGGGGGGGGCGGTGAGGGGGGGGGGCGGGGGGGGAGGGGGGGGCGGGGGGTGGGGGGGGGAGGGGTCGGGGGGGGGGCGGGAAAGGGGTCGAGGGGGGGGATGGGGGGTAGGGGGGGGGGGGGGGGGGGGGGGGGTGGGGGGCCGCCGGCGGGGTTTTGTGTTTTGTTGGTTGGGGGGGGCGGGGTGGGGGTTGGGGGTTTGTTGGTGGATGGTTGTGTGGGGGGGGGGGGGTGGGTGGGGGGGTGGTGATGGTGGGGGGTTGGGGTGGTTGCGAGGGTTGGTTGGGTTGGGGTGGGTTGGGGTTTTGTGGGGTACGTTGGGAATTGGTCTTGGGGGGTTTTGGGCGTTGTGGTGGGGGCTGGTTTGTAGTTCGGTTGGGTGTTTGTTATTGGG
The DNA here is from genome assembly GCA_026074375.1 of Tanacetum coccineum. Classification (NCBI taxonomy): domain Eukaryota; kingdom Viridiplantae; phylum Streptophyta; class Magnoliopsida; order Asterales; family Asteraceae; genus Tanacetum; species Tanacetum coccineum. The sequence continues at coordinate 6,398 of BQNB010012663.1, forward strand.
CGGGGGGTGGGTTGGGGTAAGGGGGTTGTGCGTAGGGTGGGGTGTGGGTGGTGGGGGAGTGGTGTGGTGTGGGTTTAGTTGGTTGGGGGGGCGGTTTTAAGAGGGGGGGGAGTAACGCGGGGGTTTTGGTGTGATGGTGGTTTTGGGGGGGTGTGGTGGATTCGCCTCGTTTTTCTTGTTTTTGGATCTTTGGTGGGGGGGTGTGTGAATGGGGGTGTGTGGTGTTGGTGTACGGGAGCGGGTGCGGTGGGGGGGTGGTTGTGGGTAGGTGGTAGGCGGTTTGATGGGGTGGGGCGACGCTGGGTTGTGGGTGGTGGGAGTTGGGGGTCTTTTGGGTTGTTGGGGGTTCGTGTGCGAGGTGGGTTGGGTGGGGGGTTTGGGTGTGGGTGATTTGTTTTTTGGCGTTGGGGGGGGGGTTTTTGTTGGTTGGGGTGGTGGGGGGGTGGGATCCGGGTGGTTGGGGGGGTGTTGGGCGGGTTTGTTGTTTTTGTTGAGGGTCGGGGGGTGGTTGGGTGGGGGGGTTGGGGTTTCTTTGTTATGGCTGGTTAGGGTGGGATTTGGGATGGGTTGGGTTTTGAGTTGGTGAGGGGTGGGGTAGGTTGTTTGGTTCTTCTTTGGGGGGGGTGGGGTTAGGGTGGGTGTTTGTGGTGGGGTTTTGGGGTTGGTTTAGTGCGGGGGGGGTGGGTGTGGGGGTCGGGGGTGGGGGGGTGGGGTGTGGAGTTAGTTTGGTTTGGTGTTTTGTGGGGGGTTTGTGTTGGGGGGCGCTGGGTGGTGGGGTGTTTGGTTTGGTGTTGGTTGTTGGGTGGTCAGGGTGGGTGGGTTTGCAGTAGGAGGGGGTTTGTTTCTGGGGGGGTGGTGGTTGGGGTGGGTGTGTAGGGGGGTGTGGGTGTGGCTTGGTGGAGTGCGTTTTTGTTGGGGGGGGGGGGTCTTTGGGTGGTGGGTGGGTGGTGGGGTGGTCTTTGGGGTTTTTTATGGTGTTGTGGTTTTGGGTGTTTTTTTGTTTGGTTTGGTGGGGGGGTGGTGCTGGGTTGGATTGTGGTGGCTTCGTTGGGCGTTGGGTTGGGTTTGGGCGTGTTTTGGTGGTGTCTGGTGGTGGTTGGGCGTAGTGTTTGGGGGTGGGGTTGGGGTTGGGGTTTGAGTGGGGGGGAGGGTCTGGTTTTGGGGAGTGGGGTGTGTTGTGTGGCATTGGGGGGGGGGTTTGTGAGGGGGGGGGGGTGGTGTTGGCTGTTTGGTTTGGGGGTTGGGTGGGTTTGTGAGGGGTTGGTTGTTGGTGGGTTGGGGGGTTGCTGTGTGGTGGGGGGTTGGGGGGGGGGGTTCGGGTGTGGTTGGGGTGGGTTTGGTCTTTGTTGAGGTGGGGGTTTTGGGGGTGGGGGTGGGGGGTTTGGGGGGTGTTGTAGTTGGGGTGGGGGGTAGGTTGGGGGGGTGTGTTGTGGGGGGTTGTGTGGTTGTGGGTTGGTTGGGGTTTGTTGGGGTGTTCGTGGTGGGGGGTTGACGGGGGGGGGTATTGGTTGAGGGTGGGGGGGGTTGGAGCTGTGGGTGTTGGGGCGGAGTGGGTGTTGGGGGTGGGGGGGGGTGTGGTGTGGTGATTGGGTTTGGGGGGATGGAGTGTGGTTGGTGTTGGTCGTGGAGTTAGGGTTGGGGGGGGGGTGGGGTTATGTGTTGGGGGGGTTCGGGGGGTTTTAGGGGGGGGTGGGGAGAGGAGGGGGGGGGCAGGGGGGCGGGGGGGGAGGGGGGGGGGGGGGAGGGGGAGGCGGGGGGAGGGGCAGGGGGGAGGGGTGGGGGTGGGGGGGTTTGGTCTTAGGGGTTTGGGTGTGAGGGGAGGGGTGGTTTGTGGGGTGGTGGGGGGTGTGTTTAGGGGGTGTTAGGTGTGGTGGGGTTGGGCTGGGGTTGTTTTGGGTGGTGTTTTGATGGTTTAATCGGGGGGTGGGGTAAGGGGGAGTAGGGGTGGGGGGGGGGGGCCGGGGGGTGGGGGGGGGGGGGGGGGGGGGAGGGGGGGGTGAGGGGGATGGTAGGGGGGTCTGGGTGGTCGTGTGGTGTCTGTGAGTTTTTACGTGGGGGGGGGGGGCGGGGGGGGGGAGGGGGGGGGGGGGGGGGGGTGGCGGGGGGGGGGGGGGTGGGGGGGGGGGGGGGGAGGGGGGGGGGTTTTTTTTTTTTCGGGGGGGTTTTTTTTCTTTTTTTTTTAAGAGAGGGGGGGGGGGGGGGGGGGGGGGGGGGGAGCGGGGGCGGGGTGGGGGTGGTGGGGGGGGTGGAGGGGCGGGGGGGGGGGGGGGGTGGCAGTAGTAGCGGGGGGGGTGGGGGGGGGGGGGCGGGGGGGGGGGGGGGGGAGGGGAGTGGGGGGGGTGGGGGTGGAGTGTGGGGGGGGGGGCGGGGGTGGGGGGGGGGGGGGGGGTGGGGGAGTTGTTAAGGGGGGAGGTGGCGTGGGGGGGGGGCGGTGGGGGGGGGATAGGGGGGGGGAGGGGGGGGGAAGGGGGAGGGGGGGGTGGTAGGAGGCCAGGAGGGGGGGGATTATAAGAGGGGGGGGCGGCGTGTGGGGTGGGGTCTGGGTTGGCAAATGGTGGTGGGGGTGGGGGGGTGGTGTGGGTGTGTCGGGTTTTTTTTGATATTTCGGTTTTTTTCCAGTAGTAATAATCGGGCTTTTTTTATTTTTTTTTTTTTTTTTTTTTTTGTTTTTTTTTCGATTTCTTTTCTTTTTTTTTTTGTCTTTTTTTTTTTGGTTTTTTTTTGTTTTTGTTGTTTTTTTTGTTTTTTTTTTTTTATTTTCTTTGTTGATTTTTTTTTTTGTGTTTGTTTTTTTTTTTTTTTGTTTTTTTTTTTTTTTTTTTTTTTTTTTTTTTTTTTTTGTTTTTTTTTGGTGTTTTTTTAATGTTCGGTATCGGGTTTTTTTTTTTTTTTTTTTTTTTTTTCTTTTTAATTTTTTTTTGTTTGTTTTTTTATTTTGCTTTTGTTATGTTTTTTTTTTTTTTTTTATTTGTTATTAGTTTTGCTCATTTTTTTTTTTTTTTTTTTTTTTTTTTTTTTTTTTTTTGTTTTTTGTTTTTTTTATTTTTTTTTTTTTTTTTTTTGGGTTATTATTTTTTTTTTGGGGGTTATTAAATTTTAGGTATTCGTGTTTTTTTACAGGTTTTCGGGTTTTTGTTTTTTTGTTTTTTTCAGGGGGTTTTAAATGTTCTGGAAAATGGAAAGGGAATCGGGGTTTTTTTTTAATACCGGTGCCGGTTTTTTTTTTCGGGGATATTTTATTAAAATCTCTCGAATATTTTATTTAATATACTTGTTATTTATCAAACATTTAATATACAATTCACCGAAAAAAAAAACATACTTAAAACAAATACAACTCTTAACTTTTAGTTGCCACCAGGAAACATATCTCTAAAAAAATAAACCATAACGTATATCTTAAACAAATTACACATCATTTTACAACTATAAAATATATAAAGTACTTTAATACATTTTCGAGCTTCGGGATGGCCATTACACCCCCGTAAAACATATTAGTGTATACTTAAGTAGTTGTCGAGCTTCGGGCATTTGCCATCACGTTATACTCAATCCATTAATTCTTCCAAAAAAAATCTTCTTCATCTACGTGTAAATCAATATCTAAGTCTTCAAAAATCACCTCATTCTAATTCTGTGTTTTCGTGTGGGGATATTCCTAATTCAACGTCTTCTTTTTGCTATTAGTTTCTTCATCCGTCTTCTAATATTTTGGAACTTTCCAACGATCGGTATTTCATGGTTTACTTATGACTCAGTGCCTAAATTATCTCTTTTTCATTCTTACATTTCTTTCACGGTCTTCGGGGGGTTAGTCTGGACCTTCTTTCCGATTATACATTCTACCGCTAATCGAAAAAAAGGCCGATTCGGGACGGTACCGTCGATAAGCTGTTGGTCGTTGAATATAGGCTGTTCGGTTTTTTTCGGTTATAAATGTTCGGAATCGGTTTTTATACCGGTTCGGTTTTTTTCGGAATTTAAAACTTCGAACATTTATTTAATAAACTTGTTAATTATCAAACATTTAATTAAACAATACACCGGAAACATACTAAACAAATACAATCATAACTTTTTATTTGCACCGGAAACATACTAAAAAAATACAACCATAACTTTTATTTAAACAATACAATTATACAACTAAAAATATATAAATACTAATACATTTCGAGCTTCGGCATGGCCATCACCCGAAAACATATTAGTGTACTCAAGTATGTCGAGCTTCGGCATTGCCATCACCCGTTATACTCAATCCATTAAATCTTCCAAAAAATCTTCTACATCTACGTGTTCAATATCTAAGTCTTCAAACTCACCTTCATCTAATTCGGTATTCGGAGGTGATATCCCTAATTCAACTTCTTCTCTTGCTATAGTTTCTTCAACGTCTTCTAATATCGGACCTTCCAACGATGTTTCATGTTGTACCCTATCTACTCCGTCCAAATAATCTTTCAAACATACACATACTTCCACGGATTCGGGGGTTAGTCTTGACCTTCTTTCCGATATAATTCTACCGCTAATAGAAAAGGCCGATTCGGAAGCTACCGTCGAAGCTTGGACCGTTAATAAGTCACGAGCCATAGCGGATAAAATTGGAAATTGGATTTCCCTTTCTTTCCACCAAGCCAAAATGTCAAAGTTTGTAAACTCTTCGGGCCTTAAAGTTATTAAAAAGTTTGTAGCCATATATTGTCCCAACTCGCTTGTTGGGGCCGATGTTCGTTGACGCTTTGTAGCGTCTTCAAATAAACTATTATAAAGGTTTATATTAATGTCACTTGCCATTCGGGACGATCCGGCCCGCATTTGATCAACAATTGGGTTTTGTATTTGACCATATTTTGTTGCATAAATTCCAAATAATTTTTTAAAGTTATCGTTAAATATAAAAATTTGGGAGTTTATATAGTTGGGGTCGGGGTTGTTAGCGTCTAACCCAAAGGATAAGTCTAAATTGTTCATTATTCTTGTTATTAAAAGTTCTACGCCTCCAACATTTAAACATGGATTAAGTGCGGCGGAACAAGTAAAAACCAAAGGTAAATTAGCAAAATATTTTACAAATTTCTTTTTTATAACTTTAACCATTCTTCTAAACATTTGACTAGGTGAGGTTTTTAATTCGTCTAATTTTTCCGTCATAGCATAAATTTGATTTAAAACTAATGAGCTAGTTGGGTAATAAACACCCGATAATATAGTTGTTGCCACTTTAAAAACTTGTAAAAAAATAGTTAAATCATTTAGTAAATCCCAATCTTGGTCGCTTATCGAAACGGACTTATTTCTATTAACAAGTGTTTCATTAAAAGCGTTTAAAGTCTCACGTTGTCGTAATATATTTTCAAACATCATGCAAGTAGAATTCCACCTAGTATTATTATCATAGCAAGGTCCTAGGGGTTCTTCACCACATTGTTTACGAAAACGTCTATAGTTCATTTGTCGTTCGTTACTCGAACTATATATAGTTACTAATAAACCCCTAAATTTCATCCTTAAACTATCACATATTTTTAATGCCGCTTGCACGGATAAATTTATAACATGAGCAACACAACGGGAATGAAAAAAAAGACCATCTAAAACGGGTTTTATACGTAATTTTAACAAATCCATAGCTCTAGTATTATTGGATGCATTATCTAGTGAAATCGTAAAAACTTTATCATCTAAATTATATTCAATTAAAGTGTCATGTAAAATTTTTCTTAAATTAGATCCCGTATGAGGATAACCAAATAGTTTAAAAGCAATTGTCCGTTTCATTAATAACCAAGATTCGGGATTAAACCAATGAGCCGTAACGGCTAAATAAGAATTTGCCGTACCATGTGGTGCGGTCCAAGTATCCGTAGTTATAGAAACACCATATTTATAATCACGAAAACCATCAATAATATCTTTTTTAGCCGTTTCCCATAATTTAAAAGCATCACTTCTAAGAGTAGTACGACTTACATGTTGATACCGCGGTTGTAGCCTCCTTTTGATGATCTCCGTAAGCTTGACGTTGTCGAAGTGGTTGAATGGAAGCGCTTGTTGAATGACAAACTTCGTAAAATCAAGTCGAACCGCATCATTATCAAATATAAAAACTTGACCATCCGTACCAATAGTACCTTGTGACGTATCATTTTGGCTAACCGCATTACAACCTTGCTTATGAGTCCGGAGTGTAGTGTTGGACGCGGGGTTATAAAATTTCATACATTTCTTGCAACGCGCCTTTTCCACCCCATCGATCATAATACACATATCGTAATTAGACCAAACATCGCCTTTTCTCGTAGTTGGTCTAATTCGCACCACATCTTCATTTGTGTAAATTTTTCGAGCATGGCTAGTAGAAACGGAGGCATTAGTGGAAGCTTGTTGTGATTGTGAGTTTTCCATTATAGCGGGATTTGAGAAATTAGAGTATATATATCACGATTAGAGAGAAAAAGAGAGATTAGTGAGTGTTTTTGATGTGTTTTCAACCCCAACCCATTACATGTATTTATAGTACTAAGCCATGCCCTAAAATCATCAAAAAAAAGGGTTTAAACGGCTAGTAGCCGTTGTGTTTTTTTTTTTTAAACCGAAAAAAACCGGTTAAAACCGGTTTTTTTTTTTTAAAATTGAAACGGCTAGTTTGACTTCCTTGTTGACCGGTTTTTTTAACCGGTTAAAACCGGTTTTTTTTAAAAAAAACTAGTAACGGTTATAAAAAAAAAAAATTTAAAAAAAAAAATTAAAAACCGGTATGATTAAAAACCCGAAAACCGGTCTAACCGGTTCGGTTATATTTAACCGAACCGGTTAAAAAAACCGGTTTTTAAAAAAAAAAAAAAAATAAACCCGTTTTTTTATTATTAAATACACCTTGAATACGGATTCATTCCCGTAAAAAACTCAGGTAAGAATTAAAAAACCCGCAACCGACGAATACCGGTTCTATAATTTATACCGAACCGGATAAAAAAAAACCGGATTTCTAGTTTTTTTCGACCGGTTTTTTAAAAAACCGGTTTAGATTTGCATCTCTAGTCCGTAGAGTTAAAGAAGAAGGAGGAAGTAACTTGTAAGTGTAATAACGTAAATTAATGTAAAATGCAACTTTACACTTTTAAAAAGTGTGGCCCAGTATGATGATGTAAAATCTTAGAGTGGACCACTACGTCCCAACACACTAAAATCTAATCTACTACTGCATTGCATATTTGTAATCCTTACTGTTTATTTGTATTTTTTTACATCGGGTTTATGTTTACTCACAATAGTTTTTTTATGATTTAAAAACATTTGGATTTTAACTACTAACATTACTTTTTACAAGTATTTACCTAACATGGCACGTGGCTTGGAGACTGATACGAAAACCCTAATCGAAAACATACTCGAAACCGACTCAAAAACTCGACTCAAGAACTGCTGGATAAAAAAATTTGAAATGAATTTTTAACAAGTTGAGTGCACACCCTATCTCGAAATCCTAAATCCGTCACTCTAGCTACCGTCTTAGCCCAACTTATGAAGAGTGGTGGCTTATGAACAATACTTTTTGTCCATTCCTTATCGTAGCCTTTGGTGTATGAACAATATTTTCTCTCACATACCCTTGGCTTATGAACGATATTATTTATATTTTTTACTTTCCCTTTTATAGCCTCTTATTTATTTTTATTAAATTTTTTATGACAAATATTATATACTCAATACTTCCGCAGTATAATGAGTTAAGTTTACTTAGAGGGCTCGGTACCATGGCTGTTAAGCCTAGCACCATGGCACCAGCTATCCCTTTCCTTTGGCGCACCACACCCCCACTCGCGCCATGGCTGCTCGGCTGGTAAATACGAACCCACGCAGTAAGATTTTTTTTTTTTAAATTCGTTCGTTTATATAACGGTAGGGGAGCGTTTTTTTGAATTAAATACCCTAAAAATTCAATTATTACCCCTTAAAAATCCTATAAATACCTCTTTATTATTTTATATTTCACACAGACTTTCAATATATTTTATAACATACTATTTTCTATATCTCTCATTTTTCTCTCCAATAAAATAAATCTCAACCCAAATTGGATTTTCGGTATGCTAAACAACCCAAACAACCAAATTCCGGGCTCGTCTTCGAATCTGACCAACAATCCGGACTCCTCCACTCAACTTTCATACAACCAAATGCCTTACTATCCCAACTTCCAAAACTCATTTGCTAATCCTGACGAACACATGTTATTTAACCAATGGAAAATGCAAATGCAATATAACCAATTTTCTCAACAACAACAACTACAACCAAACCAAGTCACTGCTTCCCAACCACAATCCGACCAACAATCCTTTCACCTACACGACGAAGATGAAGACGAAGAAGAAGAAGACGAGGCGGCCCCGACCCCGACGTAAAAAAACAAAAGGAACCCGTTTGAAGCAAAAGGCGAAGAAAAACAAAGAACCACAAGCCAAATAGACCCGAGCTCGACATTTGTGGACCCAAGGCAAGAAGTTGCTTTTGGTGGAAAGTTTTATTCAAATATCCAAGGATCCAAAAAAAGGTTCAGATAAAAAAAATGACACCTTTTGGTATAAAATTCTCGAGGTATACAATGAGCAAGCCAAGAGAAACAACTACACACCTCGTACCAAGAACATGTTGACGGGAAAGTGGACTCCAATGAATCGAGATGTTCAAAAGTTTAATTCGTTAGTGCAAGAAACGCTTGTTATGAGTGGGGAGAACGATGAAGATTGGTTGACGAGGGTACAAATATTGTTTAAAACACACACGTGTTCGGAATTAAAGCACAAGAGTGCTTGGCTATTTTTGAAAGATAAGCACAAGTGAAAAAAATCTCGAATCGACATTGGCAAGAAGAAATCGTTTTCGAGTTACCGACGAGGAACTCAAGCATTTTGGAGAAGACGCGTTGCCTCGGCCACCCGGGGCACAACGCATTGCTAAGAGTCAACGTTCATCAAACTCGACCGCTAGTTCCGGTTCAAACCCGGCAATGTTTCAAGAAATGATGCAACAACAATACGAGTTAGACCGCAAGGCAAAAATGGAGGTTATTGAGCGAGAGACAAACTCGAGAATTAATTTATACAATTCTTAAAATATTTCCGAGGACATGTGAGTGCTATAAATCGACACACGCGGGATGGATCCGGTCGACGCAGCTATCATCAACGCCCAAAAAGCACGAGTCTGGGCGTTATATCCACCACAAAAGTAGCCGACGGGGCTTATCGTTAACTTTATATTTTTTTAATTTTAATGTCTTTTTTCGTTTTATTTTTTATTTTTATGTAAAAAATAAAAAGTATAGCATTGGAGAGAAGTCAAGTGCTCAGTTGACTTAACTGTCTTTGGACTTGGTCAATATGGTTGTTGATGAAATATGATTTATTCATGTATCAGAGGTTTAGGTACCATAACTTGGTAACACCAAGTTTTAAGCCGTCACGTCAGTTTTTTCATATTCACATTCACATCCAAAAAAACCCAGTTAACCATAACTCAATAACACCACTTTTTGGGACCTACTATTTTATTTTATTTCATCACTTTTAAAACTAAATAAATTCATTTTCATTCATTAAAAATTAAAATTACCGTTTGGGGTAAAAAAAAATTAATTTTAATTTTTTAAAACTAGCCGTTACCGGCTGTTTTTAAACAAAAATAATTTTTTTTTTAAAAACCGGCAAAAATAGCCATTTTCAAATTTTAAAACATTTTTTTTTTCTTTTAACAAAACAAGCCTCAACGAGGCGTTGGTGTGTCAACTCGGCCACCAACGCCGTCATCCATTTCACGTCGACGGTACCGTAACGCCGGACCCAACGACGTTACGGTACCCAACGCTCTAATATAATGGGTATTTCTACTAAACCTTTAGTTATACTCAATCATGATAGTGATTATGCTTATCCTGGTAATCATGCGTAGGAACTCTTGAGAAATACATTTAAGATACAAAACTTAACACGGATG